>JAHDVF020000635.1:671933-864433 GCA_022606425.2 Lepidostoma basale | reverse complement strand
ATGCTATGGGTCCAAGCAATGGGTTACCGAGCCAACACATACCGCAGGTGGATTACTGGATATCCTCATCTCCAACAAAAATGCTGTTAACACTCCGGCAAGTGTTATAGATATTGGACTCTCGGACCACAAAATGATTCGTACGGAGATCCCTTTCCATCCACCACGACCCGTGTTTCAAACTTTCACTTCACGTACATGGCGCTCTTTCAATTTTTGAAAAATTTGAAAGAGACTTGATGAACTCACATGTTTGTGAAAAATATAATAACAATACCCTCGAAATGTCATTAGATGAATTAGTTCAAACCTACTACAATGTTTTTAATTCTCTTCTCGACAAGCATGCTCCACATTCGACAAAAACACTCCGGGTGCGAGTGTCTAATGCATGGTTTGATGAAGAATGTAGTAGAAACAAGAGACTAATGCGTAGGTTTGAACGTATGTACCGAAACACAGGCCTAAGCTCTTCAAGAGAAGCCTGGGTGAGATCGCAGAATTCTTTTAGAGACCTGATCAAGAAGAAAAAATCGGAGTACTGGAAATGTAAAATTGAATCGGAAAAGGAAAATCCCCGACATCTATGGAATTCCGTTAAATCAGTACTCAGAAATAATCAACAAGAAAAGGCCTCTACCAAGTTATCTCCTCAGGACTTCGCCCAATTCTTTGAAGATAAAATCGCTGTGATTCGTGCAACGACTTCATCTACAACACCACCAACTTTCACGACATATGAGGGAAAACTTCTAACTAAATTTAATATCACAACACCTCAAGAAGTGATTAAACTTATCTTAAACGCACCTAATAAACAATGTTCGCTTGATCCGATTCCGACATGGCTTCTCAAGAGATGCTGTCACCATGTTGCTCCATTTTTAGTCAAAATTTTTAACAAATCTCTTCTAACAGGACAAGTCCACTTTTTGCTCAAGAAAGCTATTGTTTCTCCCATATTAAAAAAACCCTGAACTAGATTCCGAAAATCTTAGTAACTTCCGGCCCGTCTCAAATCTACCTTTCATCTCTAAAGTTCTTGAAAAAATTGTAGCCTCCCAAATTTCTAATCACCTTTCGACAAATAATATTTTGTCTAAATTACAATCCGCCTACAGACGTTTCCATTCAACGGAGACGGGATTGCTTAGAGTCATGTCAGATTTAATACTGGCAAACGAATCGGGCAAATTGGCACTGCTTTCCCTTCTGGACATGAGCGCTGCGTTTGACACAATTGATCACTCATATCTTATCCTTTGGCCTCCTCTCACATTGCTATGCTGATGATCAGCAACTTTATTTTTTCTGCAACCCTGATGACACCAAACATCTTACGTCAATAACTGTCAACTGCATTGATGCCATATCCAGATGGATGGCATCAAACAAACTGAAACTAAATCCATCCAAAACGGACTTTCTCTGGACTTCTTCCGTAAAGCGTCAACATCTTATCGATCATTGCTCAATTTCAACAGCTGACAATGATATCGTTCCCAAAAACTCCACAAAGCTTCTTGGTGTTTATCTTGACGCAAATCTGTCTCTAAAATCCCAAATTAATAACACGGTCAGCGCTAGTTTCTTCCACCTAAGACGATTAAAATCCGTCAAAAGGAGTATTCCCCATGACACTTTCAAAACTCTTGTAAATTCCTTCGTTGTGTCACGACTTGACTATTGTAATGGAATTTTTGCAAACATTCCAAAACAACAATTAAACAAATTCTATCGGCGTTCAATGCAGCGTCAAGACTCATTAAAGGCATTCCAAATAAAGTCTCATATAACATAACATCTCAAAGAACTTCACTGGCTTAAGAGTCCAGAAAGAATCCAGTATAAACTCTGCTGCACAGTCTTCAAAGCGTTACATGGAATGGCACCAAGTTATATATCCGAACTCTGTATAACGGACAGCCTAAATTCACGGAAATCCACACTTTGCTCGGCGAACTCCTCGGCAATAGGAAGATTAGTTGAGCCGAAGCGTTGCCCCAGTACAAATTTCGGGGATCGAGCGTTCGCGGTAGCCGGTCCATCAGCTTGGAACAATCTCCCTTCACACCTTAGATGCATAAATGATCCGACAGATTTCAGATCTAAATTTAAAACCCATCTTTTTCATATTTCATACCCAATTTAAACATTTATACTTTGTTCTACTATACTTTCAAACCGATCGTTTTTTAAGCGGTCACATTTAGATTTTCAAGATTTAAAACACGTCTTAATGCGCCCTTGAGGTGATTACATCACAAAAACGGCGCTTTAAAAGTTAGCATATTATTATTATTATTATTATTATAGACCCTAAATGACATAAATCGAAGCTCCGGTGGGAGCGAAACCGGTTGGTCGATGTAAAGAATAAAGTAGTTTAAATATAAATTGACAAGTGTCATACTAATCTAAAGAAATCTAATTTATTAAGCTTCTGCTTAATGCTAACATCCAGATATCTTAATAGATGGCGCTAGTGTAGATTAAACTAAAAAATGTGAAGTGTTCCCCAACATTGTAGCATATATACATCTTCCAAAAAATTGTCAGACGTGGTGGTCGTAAGAAGGGAGGAATGGAGATGTTGTTAACATAAAGTGATCGCTTTACCCAACCAATGACAGGTCATAAGTCCTGTAAACGCCTCGACTACCATATTCTGTTTCCAAATAATTTACATCTTCGTCTCCATTGAGATACAATTAATCCTTAAAAATGATAACCCGCAATGGGTAAAATCCAGTATTCGTCTAGAAGTATTTGTATACATTCAAAATGTTCTAATTTATTATTTAAAAAATATTTAAATAATTTTACATGTAAAATTATCACAATCAAGAATGTGCCATACAATTTAAAATTAATTCAGGCACCCAATTGTGAACCTAATTAATAAATACGGAAGACGGGCTTCACCGTGTTCCCGTAATTGATGGCGAGCTGAAAAAACGATTTTTCATAATCTCCGCCGCTTCTGCAAGAGGCGAGTATCCTCGTGGATAATCCAGCCCCTCCACCTAATGAAAGGGAACAGCCCTAAGGAAAGATTCAGCTAAATGCGTGAAAAGTGGATTCCCAACCCTAGACGATACGAAGGCTCTTATTTTATATGGATATCTACTTATTTTTTCTAAGAAAATAATGACTCGTAAAAATGATTAGTTTATTTGAATTGACTGTTAGCTGCTTTTAATTAAATAGGGAAAATAATGGTATTAAGAACAGCAAAGAATTTTTATTTTGTAATATAACAATTTTATGACATTTAAAGTACTATATAGTCGGGTGGTGGTCTAGGGGATAGAACGCTTGGCTTCTGATCAAGGGGACTTGGGTTCGAGCCTGGACACGACCAGATTCCTTCTTCGTAATAATGAGCTATTTTTTGCTCACATTGAAGATTGTAAAATAAATTATAATATCATTGATTTAAATCTTTGGTGTTAGTTTAATTCTAATTCAACCATTTTTTCTGTATTTTTTATTACAGCAATATGTACATGAACGCGTATTTTAGAGTGACTGCATTTGGTGTACGAGTATGACTATTTTATTAACCACTTAATGCTTTTGAACGAGCAGTGCTCGCGCGCGGCGCATGTATCGTATCGCGCCAACCCGAGCACTGCTCGCGCGTTTCGAATGTTTGTGTTACATAAGGTAAACTAACAAACAGAGTTCGCCTCTTTTTGGAACTGGACTATTTTTAAATTATATAAATTCTTTAATTAAAAAATAAAATCACCTGATATTTCTGATTCTATTTTCGTAAAAAAAAAACCGAGCATTAAGTGGTTAATAAAAAACTTACCTTGTTATCGGAACAAACAAAATAAATTCATTGTGGCTCTGATGATTTCATCTGTGAAATCGTATTGTAATTTTAGTTTTTTAATGGTTGGAATTTAGTTTTTAATTAATTAAACGCGTAAAGTTTTTGCGGTTCCATAATTATGAAGTTTTATTAAGTAAAACATTGTAAAATACAATAATTTACACTTCGATGTCTAGATTAATATAACATTTTCACTTTTCATATTATCAATTATATTTAAATTTATGAGTGTTTTTATGGGGATATTTGAATAACGCAAAAATAATCGTAAATATTTTTTAAAATTTTAAGGTGAATTGAATGTTAAATTGAAATCAGCCGACTAGAATAGACTTAAATGGATGCTTAACACAAGGACTTACTGGCCTATAAAGCAGTCGTAAAAATATTTCTATCCTTATTGTAGTTGAGGATATAAAATTGATTGAAATAAAGAAGAATTGAAAACTTACTATATTAAAAAAAAATTATAAGGCATATTGAAAGCATTTTTTTTAAATTATGAAAATAAAAAGAGTATTATTATTTCCGGAAAGCATGAAACCGAAAATATACGATAAGTGCTGAAACCGGGTACCAGAGTATTCTAGTGTTAAGTGGATTTAAACAGAGTTTACTGTAGGGTACTAAGAATGCAAATATTCATATTACTGAGTATTGTATGACTTGTGTGCTCAAAATTCTCATTTTGTAATTTTCTTTTTACTGGAACAATATTTATAGGTTACATACCTGTATTTTATTAATACAATTTTTAACTTATAGATTTATAATAATCAATCACTCTGTATTTAATCACGGTATGGTTATTATAATTGGACTGTTGATGATATACCTTTGGAGCAAGTAATGAGTTTCAGATATTTGGGAGTAGAGATCTGCAGCCAAAATGACCTTTATACCGAAGTATGAGAACAAGTCAGTAAAGCCTCTGCCGTGTCCGGATGCCTTCAGAGTAAGTCTGGAAGAACAAGCACATGCGTATCGACAGCAATATCAGAATTTATAAAACATGCGTGCGACCTATCATGACGTACGCTGTAGAGACGCGGGCTGACACTGTGCGAACCAAGGGACTACTAGGAACATCGTAGATGAAGGTCCTAAGATCAATTACCGGAAAAACTCTCCGAGATCGTGTCCGCAACAAAGACATAAGAACACTTGCGAAATAGAGGATATCGTTCAGTCGAGTAGATCCAGAAGAATATACTGGAGGGACCATGTAGCCCGACTGGATGGTGACAGACTTGCATATACAGCCGCTTATGAAATCCTCTCCGGACATCGCCCACCTGGAAGACCGCCTAAGAGATGGAAGGATAGCTGGATCTCATCATCCGACAAGACATGATTTCTGTGTCAAAGATCGTCAGATCTATTAAAAGAAGAAGAACAAAGTGTTTTATTATTTTATATTTCTTTTTCTTCTTTTTTTAATAGATTTATTCCCGTCCACTCCTGGACCTCACCGTATCGTTTCTGAATCTGTCTCTTAAGTTTATTCCTAACATGGCTCTTTAGGTCACTCGTGGTTTCAAGACCATAAGTACCAACTCGCAGAACACAGGCTTCATAACCTTTTCGTTTCAGGTTGATCGGTATTTTCCGGTTTCTAAGGATGTAACCCATTTTTCCGAAAGCTGCCCAGCTTAGTCCAATTCTTCTCTTGAGCTCTGCGGTTTGGTTTTCTCGGCCCAATCGAATGTTGTATACCAGGTATGTATATTCTTGGACATTATCGATTCTGTTGACATCCACGTTGATAAGAAACCTTTCCGTGCCCATCACCTTGGTGCTTCATTTGATTATTATACGTTTAAAATGTGTAACCACAAAGTGAGTGCTTCGTATGAATATTAAGTAAAAAACGTATTAAACGTACGTCTCACAAACGACAATTTGATCAAAAGCTTTAAGCCATCATTTTAACTATCAACTGACGATCCATTATCAAACGGCGTGATGGTTTGTTTGTTTAACTAGTTTCGAAACATTCCTTATGGTGGTCAAAGTGCAGAAGTAATATTAAGATAGTTTTTTTGATCTTGCGTATAACCGCGTATCTTTCTTACCCTGATTGAAGAGGATATCAAGGTACATGGATATGCCTAAGATCCCAAAACTCATGGCTACTAACCGTGAACGTCTATGCAAACACTAAATTTATTTAATTTTTATTTGATAGCACAATCAATACCGACTAGTTTTAACCCGTGGTTAGGTTTTATTCGAACATTAGCAGAAGTAAATAATACATTTATTGTTTCTTGAACAATGATGTGAAACTCCACATTAAATAATTAATATAAATGAAAACGTATGTTTTCTACAAGTTTTATTATTTATGGAAATGACACGTTTCGCCTCTCTAAGGCATAATCAAATTTCGTAAAACATGTCATTTACAATAAATATGATAAAACTTTTATAAAACAGATGTTTTCATTCGTATAAATTGGAAGTAAAAAAATTCAAATTAATGCTTAAGTATCACAATGCTTAAGGCACTGAGAGATCGTGCGAGAAATACCAGAATAGCAGGAGCAGACAGCGAAAAAGGGACTTGTACGGTCATGTTCAAATAATGGATACGACTAGACTCCCCTATATTACACTACATAATCAGCCTCACGGGACTCGTCCTCGTGGAAGACCTCCTAAAATATGGAAGGACAGCAGGGAGTCTACCTCATAAGAGGAGCAAGACTCTGGAGAACAGACCACATAGGTCTACAACAAGGAAGAAGAAGAAGAAGAAGAAGCTTAAGTATCACCTGTCATTTAAAAACATTTCGTTTTCTTTAGGAATTATTAAATATGTAAAATTTTATAAACTAGATCACAGCACCACCTACCGGGTCTAATTGTGAATCTAAACCATCCAGAGAACCACTTAAACACATAAAAAAAAAATCATCATAATCAGTTCAGCCGTTCAGGAGTTCAGTAACATACACACGTACAGAAGAATTTTATATATAAAGATAAATGAACCGTGATGTTTTCCATTTAATTTGTTAATAAATATAAAAAATGAATATATGTAATAAAATATTCACGACGTAGGAAGACACAAACTAAGGTGGTGGGTTGGCATAGAAGTTGTTCTCAAGGCGATCGTTATTGCGAAATAGAGAATACGGGCGATGGATCTGGGAGAGTAGAAAAAGCTTTTGGAGAAGGCCAAAGCTCATAGTGTGCTATAGAGCCAGTGATTATCTTCTTCTTTTTCTTCCTTGTTGTAGACCTATGTGGTCTGTTCTCTAAAGTTTTGCTCCTCCTGTGAGGTAGACCCAGCTGTCCTTCCATCTATTAGGAGGTCTTCTACGAGGACGAGTCCCATGAGGCTATTTATGCAATGCAATATAGGGGAGTCTGGTGGTGTCCATTATTTGAACATGACCGTACGAGTCCCTTTTTCGTTGTCTGATCCATCTTATAATAACCTCAACCTTATATCTCTCTCTTATTCTTGTGTTCCTCACGCGATCTCTCAGTGTCTTCAGTGCCAGTGATTATGATGATGATAAATGAACAAATGTACACGATGATCCGTCATCGCGTCAATGGCAAGGTTTATGTTGATTCTTTCTCTTGCCATTGTTTTAAAAGGTTTGGATAACTGTGTGTCGTTTCCAGGGACGGGGGGTAATATATATATTTAGTAACAACACAAGTGGAAACACAAACCACTTAACCGATCAGCAGTCAAGCGGACATCACTTGAAACTTATTATTGTGTTTGTGAACTTACTCTGAACAAAAGAAGAATGCTTTACAATAAATGACATATTTTCCATTAAATATGCTTTAGATTAACTAACTAACTAACTAACTAACCATCACGCCGTCTCCCCGAAGGGGTAGGCAGAAAGAATGGACTGCCACACCTTTCTTTCCTGACATATTTCTCTCGCTTCCTCAACATTCATACATCGTGTCATGCACGCGCGTCGATTTCTCTGACTCCTCACATGGCCGACATTCAATATTTGATTTATTTGATCGTGCCACGTTTTCCTTGGTCTTCCTCTATTTCTGGTACCATTTACATCATTAACATATAATTTTTTTACCATTCTTTCTTCATTCATTCTTTCCATATGTCCAAACCATCTTAATGATCCTATCATTATTTTGTTCATGACACCATCATTCGCACCGCATTCACTTCTTATATTTTCATTCGACACTCTATCATACACAGAATATCCACACATTCGTCTAAGAGATCTCATTTCTACTGCATTAATTCTACTTTCATCCTTCCTTTGCCAGTTCCATGCTTCGCTTTCATACATAAGGGTCGGTAGAAGAACACCATTGTGCACTGCCATTCTAGCTTTTTTGGATAGGTTTTTGCTTTAGATTATACAATCGGAAATATGTATATCATAATTTAAAAATCAAATACGTATATAATCAAATTAATATTAAATGTCGGCCAAGTGAGGAGTCAAGGATAAAAAATAGACGTGCGTGCATGATACGATATATGAATGTTGAGGAATCGAGATAAATATGTTAGGATATAACAGTGTGGCGGTCCATTCTTTCTGCCTACCCCTTCGGAGAAATAAGATACATATACTCGTATACATATAACAGGTATACATATAGACTATTACAGAATTCGGGACAATATTGAAATTAAGAATTCAGGTAAAGATTATTATCGAGAGAAAGACAATAGTAAAATTTAGAATACATGTATACGGATTGATAATGAAAGAATGATTACGAGTAATAAATAAATGTACTTGAGTTGAGCAATGCGAACAAGACTTACAATTAGTTAGTAAACTTGAACTGGTTTGTTAAATTAAGGGTTTGGTGGACTACACTTTTTCAGTGTAGAGCGAAAATAATTTACATTTATAAAGATTAATTGTTTCTTAATAGAGACGAAGATGTAAATTGTTTTTTGTAGTTGTTTTTTTTGGAAACAGAATATGGTGGTCGAGGCGTTTACAGGACTTATGACCCGTTATTGGTTGGGTTAAGCGATCGCTTTATGTGAACAACATTCCCCATTCCGCACTTCTTACAACCACCACGTCTGACAAATTTTTGAAAGATGTATATATGCTACTATGTTGAGAAACACTTCACATTTATTAGTTCAATCTACACTAGCACCATCTATTAAGATAAGGTGTAAGCCATTAAGGAAAAAACTTTTATTAATGCAATGTGAAAGGCTATGCAATTATCATATATTGCTAGATAACGCATGGAGGTTGCTCTCCAATTTTTATGCTTTTTAACATGGACCAGTTTTTATACAACATTTTGAATGTATACAAATACTTGTAGTTGTCTGCAATTATTTTTATACATTCATAATTAACATTTAGTTCAAAAGTCTTGATAAGAGTTTGCAATTTATGGATATATTCTAACATTAAGCGGATATTTTGTTAAACAATAAAAATAATGAAAGCTCCAAAGTAATCATTTTCTAACTCTAAGGGAATCCTCGCGGTAAAGATTCAACCCTCGTTTATTTTCCAAATTGAAATCTACGCCGCGAGTGAAAATAAAATCTGAAATGGACCGTCCATATTTTTTCACAAGAGGCGAGTTAAGGGTTGAGAATAAGAAGGCCCCAACTCTAAATTGGCGAGTCTTATCGCGGACTTAGGGGAGATTTAACCCGGACCAAAAGCTTTAACGCTTGCTTAGAGGTGGGTCATTTGTTTCTCACCCCCTTTTTAGGGATAACCAATGAATTAAGTATTTTAAAGGAATGCCGCTACATTGACTTGAAGTCTGAAGTACTCGAGGTCCTTTAATTATACTTAAAGTGATGGGTTAAATTATAATTTGTGGACCTTTGAACACTCTTCTTGTATCATACGATAAACATTTTTACCTTTTTGTGTTTGCTGTGAGAGGTTCGAATACCCTTTTTTTTAATGTAATGACTATCCCTAGGAACTATGGGAGTTATTAAACAGCAAAGTAAAAGCTTTAATTAACATGATGTTAAAATGAGTGAATAATAAATATTTTAGTATAAGTCAGTAATACATAGTTTTTTTTCCTGGTTATAATATTTTTATATTTTCCTCACATTTGTCTAAGAGATTTCATTCTAACGAGTCGGAGAAATCGACGTGCGTGCATTACACACCGTATGAATGTAAAGGAAGCGAGAAAGTATGTCAGTAAAGAACAGTGTGGCAATCCTTTCTTTCTGCTTACCCCTTCGGATAGAAGTGGTGATGATTAGTAAGTTAAATTTCTTGACATTTGTTTGTTTAGTTTTAATTATATTTTTACACTTGATGATGGAGGTATCCTCCGAAACATGTCGTGTTTTTAATATTTTTTTAATAATCAGTGGATTAAACAAAGCTATTTTAAATTTCCTTAGTATATTATTTATGTCTGTTGAGAATGCATTGTTAAATTTTCTTTTTTTGTCAGTTTCTCTCGTTTAATTTTCCCATTAAGGATAACGCAAAATATTACCGATTTTTTGTCTAAGGCGCTCTCTCTGTATTAGAGGAATAGGTTTTATCGCCAGGAAACGATAATGGATTGTGGGAATTAAAATATTTTGGAGAGCTTTTTCATTACGGGAACATCTTTTACCTTTTAGTTTCAACTATTACTTTTCTGCACATTTAGTCATTATTCGACTATAAAAAATCTAATGACCACCTTTTGTGTTCTCTGTAAGTTGAAAGGAAAGTAATGGCCAAGATTAAAAAAAGTTGATTTCGTTTGTTTTTGAGCCACATTAAAAGTATTTGTATCCAATGATTAAGAATCCTTTTGAAGGTTATACTTCAACAGAAATATAGGTAATAAAACGCCCGGAATCTGATCAAGGGGATGATGTTTCAATCATTGAAATAAATCATTGAAATTGTCGACCTTCGTGGCAGAATGATAAGAGCTCTGATTTTAAAACCGAAGGTCCCGGGTTCGATTCCCGGTGATGGAAGTGTGATTGTCACACTGTCATTGGTCTGGTGTAGAATTCACATGACAAAAATACGGCGATAGATTAGCTACCTATCACATGTCATAAGAATCAATTTAATAGCTGAAAAAATAAATTGTATACAGTGATTGGATTTAAACAACCTGTTGTATACAAGAAAAAAAATCGTGACCTTATCTATATATATATATTTTTTTATTGCTATATTGTAATCGTAAAGCCGTCCATATTTAGAAGTTTGGTTATATTTTCACTAAAATTGTTCGCCTTGCTAGTACATAATGATTAGATAACAAATATTTTGTGTGAATGTATACTTATACTTGTATACGAATCCTGGATTTTCACCCATGGTGGGTGGTTAATTCAAATTTAATTATAAATATTAAATTTTAAATATTAAATTTGAATTAACCACCCACAATGGGTGAAAATCCAGGATTCGTATACAAGTATAAGTATACATTCACAAAAAATATTTGTAATCATTCTGGTCAATTCTTTGGCATATAAGATAGGAATAATACTCCAGGCGACTTCTAAACAATACGCTAATAGGCTGATAACCTTCGCATTGTGTTAATAAAGTAGTTTGCTAAAATGCTAAAAATCATTCTCCATAGATGGCGTTAGTGGGTGGATTATATAGGTTAATCTTAAAAAGATTGACTAGTATAATCAAATCTACATAGATGGCCAATTAAAACTGACACGTGAAGATAGGCATGGATTTGGAGTATATATACAACTTCCAAAATTTATCATGCATGATCATAATAACAATGGTGGAATGGGGAATGTTGTAATTACATAAAGCGTGCGCATAACCCAACCAATGACAGGTCATAAGTCCTGTAAACACCTTGATCATCCATATTCAGTTTCCAGTTTGCTTCTTCGTCTCTATTGAGACACAATTAAATTTGGATTAGATAACAACATTATTATTATAATTTTAATCAAATGATTTTACTGAAATCTCTTGATGGAAGTTCATTTTAAATAATAATTAAATAAAACGATGTTTTTTAACTACTTCCACTTTTGTGCGAGCCTGGCGAAACCGGTCGCTGTCTAAATAAAGACAAAAGTGGAAGTAGTTAACAAAACATCGTTTTATTTAATTATTATTATTATTTTGTTGAATCGCTCTTTACATCATTACAGCGAGAGCTAATTCGATGTAAATAATATAGCTATCATAGTGATAAGCAGCTAATCCATCGCCATTTTATTGTCACATGAATTTTTCACCAGACCAAAGACAGTATGTCAATCACACTGCCATCGCCGGGAATCAAACCCGGTACCTTTGGCACATGGCAATCAAAGCACTTACCACTCGGTCACGAAGGTCGTCTTAAATGGTATCGTACATCGTAAAATATTTACAAAACATTTTTAAACAATTTTAAAAGTTAGCAATATTGCGCAAAGTAGCATTGTTTATAATTGGATAATTCAGTGTCGAGGCGGAAAAGTTGATGGAAACTGTGTTTTCGAGTGTATTCTGATATGGGAAAATACAATTTGGCTTTTACGATATTCATTATATGTATACATTCCAGGAACTAATTATAAAGCAGGGTTGTTAAGTTTATGTTCACCAATAATTTTAAGTAAAATTTTTTTTTTTGTTTATACTTACTTGTTATATTTTGAAAAAAAAAATAGTTTTTTCGTAATTCTTGAATATTCTCATCTTTCAATGTACTTTTATGTAAGTGCTCCTATTTTTTCATGCTCCATAGAATGGTGTAAATTAAATTAAATTTAGTTTTAATTAAATATTTTAAAAAAATCTTGTCTTTTAATGGGTCAATCAGCGATCTCTAATATGCGCAGAAAATATTTCATAATTAAGAAGAAGAAACCTGGTCGCATCCAAGCTTAAATCCAAGTCTCTTGAATCAGGAGTCAGGCGTATTGTCCGCTAGATTATCAACAAGTTATTTTATGACTTGGTGAAAATGATAGTCTAGGTCCAAAATCTAGAATAAAACACAAAGAAAATATCTGTTGGTAAACTTGTATAAGTTGAACGTCACTTCCATTAAATATTACCACTAACTAATTAACCACCACGCCGTCTCCTCGAATAAGTAGGCAGGAAAAATGGATCACCACATTGTTCTATCCTGACATACTTCTTTCGCCTCCTCGACATTCATACGTCGTGTCATGCACGCACATCGATTTCTCCGACTTCTCGCGTAGCCAATATTTAATATTTAATTGATTGGGTTTCTTAATTAATTTCACATTAAAATAATTAATTTAACATTGCAATAAAATACAGAATTGAAGTTGCACGAGCTGCATTTAATAAAATGAGAACATTATTTTGCAACGATAATCTTAACTTGAAACTCCGACAAAGAATGATTAAATGTTATATATGGTCTGTTCTACTATATGGCTGCGAAACCTAGACTCTGAAAATGAATGTAATGAACCGATCGGAAGCGTTCGAGATGTGGATATATCGCATAATGCTCCGTATACCGTGGTCAGTAATGCAGACGAACTACAGAGAGCCAGATCCAATAGAGAGCTATTGTCGTGTGTGAAAATTAGAAAGGTCTCATATTTGGGTCATGTGCTGAGGGGAGAAAAATACCATCTCCTTCGACTGACATTAATGGGTGAAGTGGAGGGACGTCGGGGAGTTGGTAGAAGGCAGCTGTCCTGACTGCGGAACATCAAATAGTGGACAGGAATAACAAGAGTTCAGAACCTGTTCCAAGTGGCGCAGGATAGAGATGCCTTTGCTGTAGTGTTGGGAGGACCTGACATGGGACCGAAAGAAGAAGAAAAATTAATTTAATTGGCCACGTTAACAATTTTCATCTATTTTTAAAAGTTGGTATAGAGTTTTCCATATTAATTCATTAAACAATTGATCAAATTTTTGTATGTTTGGAATAGAAAAATTGGGACAACCCTTTTAAGAACAAAATTAAGCTCTTCAGTATTGTGGTGGGTTAAACAATTTGGACTTTTCACATAATGTAGGTTAATGAGCACTTTTCAGATTCTAGCGTAATTCGGGATGTTTTGACGTTTGGTGCAGGAAATTCGCAATTCGTAAAGGTGATTAGGAAAGTTACAGAGGAAAATTTGTACCTGTCATGAAAATGCGCAGGAGCAAGAGTAACGTAACTTTGTTAGTTTAAACTTTTCCACATTTTGTGCTCTGCATTTTTAACCGGGTTGAAATGGAGTGAAAGGGGTTGCCTTAATATTCCCCCTTTACTCCCCGTGAAATTACCATTAAGATGAAAATCCATCAGCTAATGGTTAAAGCCTTAAAAATTTAAAGGCGAAATTTCGTATATTTTAGTATTTCCTCAAAGTATTTAATTTATGAAATGTAAGAATTAATAAATATAAGCGACTTTTTATTAAGCACGTTTTTCTTTGAGCTAAAAAATATTATATTATATATATCTCTTGTTCATAGGATTATCTCTATTTAACATTGATACTAAATTCATTGTTTATTTTTTTACAACTACTTTAAATGGTGACCGGTTTCGATTCAATCCATATCTTCGTCTAGCGATCACGAAATTACTTCCATTTCGTGATTGTTAAACAAGAAAAAAATAGCCAATGAAACTTCTTATTGAAAAAATAATTCGTATCAGAATCTTACCTCGTCAAGCGAAACAATTTTTCCCATATAAATCAATTTAACTTATTGAAAACTAAGGCATTAACACTATGAAATTCCATAGTTATATACTAGGGTAATTGAAAAAACTTTGTTTATTATCCACAAATTATAAAAAAATATCAAAAAACACAACATGTTTCGGAGGATACTTCCATCTTCAGGTTTTAACATTAAACAATAATAATACACAATGATAATATATAAATATAAAATTGTAATTTAGAAAAAACATACATTTGAAAAGACATAATTTATATAGAAATTAATAAATGATTAATTTGCATTCGATTGGGAATGGGAGCTTGGGAGACTAAAAGTAGACAAAGTATTTAAGGTAGTAACATTCAAGGTAGAAGTTACATTTCATGGATAAATAACAAAATGGCGGACTTTGAAAAAAAAGTCAGCGAAGAAGGGGTTGTAAAATAAAAAGTTAGGGGTGAAAAAATGTCTTTGTAGTTCCGACCAGAATGACATGTCTTTAGATTAAGAATTTTCAAGAATTTTTGATTTCAGATAACATCAAGAGCCAAAATCACCCGGGCCACCCACGCGCCCTTTTAGTGAGGTGCCAACTTCGATTAATAATAATAATAATAATAAACTATTAAATTTTTTCAAATTTTTTTTTTTGTATCTTTAATATGTAAATAAAAACATCCTTAATTTTTAAAACAATTCATTTTTATTTTCCTACAAAAAAACGCCCTCCAAAAAAGACATGAAAATCGGCTTAAGTTACCAGACTACTACCTTAAGGAAGGTGGAGGTATACTCCGAAACATGTCTTGTTTTTTAATATTTTGTGGATAATAAAAAAGTTTTTTTCAATTTCCTCGGTATAAATCAATTAAAAATACGACAAAGCGCTGATATGATGTCAGTCTATTTATAGTAAAATGGCAAAACGTACTTACTACAAATCAACTGTCAAATTGAGAGTCTGTAGAAACAAAGTTGCTAGTTTAAAAACCAAACCTCTAAATAAAACCCCCTTTACATTTATATTTATTATTAGTAACTTGGAGAGAAGCTGTTCATTAATAATAACTTGATTTCATAGTTCTAGTATTAATTAGAAAGCAATGAAATGAATTCAACATTAATTAATATACAGGGAATTATATGTCCTTCAAAGCTCGCTTGAAACTCTTTTTACTTTATTGATAGTTGAAGGTATTATTAGCAAACCCGGCAAACTCCACCAACACTCAAAAGTGAGATATGAATTGGGTTCATAATACATTTGCACACAATTTTTATTGATTTTCAGTTTCAAATTCGGCTTCATTCTGAAGAATTTTGCTATTAAAATATAGGGTTTGTTGCAAACATGGCAACCTCCACTTGAGTGTTGCAAAGCTGGCAAACTCCAAAATGAAATTCATTATTTTACTTTAAGTATCAACATAATGATGATTATTTCATGGTTGATTACTTTAAAAATACTAACTGGTTGAGATGAAAAAAATAAATATCGTAAAAAAGCGCATTTTATTAGCGTATCTGTTTTTTGCGATTTACTCAAAACATCTAATGATGGAGTTTGCCAGGTTTGCAACTAATTCCCTCAGTTGAGGTATTAATTTTGTAAAACTCCATAATTAGTTTATTAGTAAAAGATATTGTTTTATGGTTTTACTTGGATTTAATTTATGTAATTTATATAAATTAATTCTTAGTAAAACCACAAAACAATCGTGTTTACTTATTATAAATGAAATCTATTTTACTTTACCGAATTAGTTCCTGCTCGTGCTACCTCGCAGGCGATGCGAATTATAAAGTCCATTGTTTTGGCCGAAACACTATGATACTTTAACATTATTACGTGTCAAATTATAAAATGCTTCTGTATGGAAGTAAAGCTTGGAACTGGCAAAAATGGATGAAAATAGAATATTACTAACTAACTAACTTACTAACCATCACGCCGTCTCCCCGGAGGGGTAGGCAGATAGAATGGAACGCCACACTGTTCTGTCCTGACATACTTCCCTCGCTTCCTCTAGATTCATACATCTTCGACCATCTTGAACTATTCGTGAAAGTACGTTCAGAAGACATACTCTTGGCTTTGGAGAGTATAAGGCGGGCCACACTGTGATAAACAAGCTGGTTTGAAACCAAAATTTGTATACTGAATGTTATTACTCAAACTTAAACAATGTTCTAGACGTAGTAAAAACGTCGATTTTAGTAAACCATGAGTTAAACCGCGGATGTTTCTGCATACGGTTATCCTTTCAACAAACATGGTACGTTTATCTCTCTTCCTCGCATTATTTTACCCGCCGTAGAATGAGATAGAAGCCCTATACAAGACAAATTTTATGTTTGTTCTAGTCTGGCTCGTTGGTGGAAACCGATGTTTATCACAGTGCGACCGCCTTTATCTTGTATTCCGAATGTCGAACCATCTCTCATGCGTTCCTGGTATTATATATTTATTATGTTTCACCTGTTCTCAATAGATTCCTTAAACTTAAAAAAATGTCTTTTGGGAAAATAAACTGATTTGATTTGATTTATTTGATCTTCATATATTGTCGACCTTCGTGGCAGAGTGGTAAGAGCTCTGACTTCCATACCGAAGGTCCCGGGTTCGATTCCCGGCGATGGCAGTGTGATTGTCACACTATCTTTGGTCTGGTGTAGAATTCTCGTGACAATAAAATTGCGATAGATAGATTGGCTACCTATCACATGTCATAATAATCAATATAATATCTAAAATTAATTGTATACAGTAATTGGGTTCAAACGACCTATTATATACGAGAATAAAAAAAAAGAAAAAATCTTGTCATGCACGCACGTCGATTTCTCCGACTCCTCACGTAACCGATATTTAATATTTGATTGATTTGGTGCCATGTTTTCGGTCTTCCTCTATTTCTAGCTCCGTTCACGTCGTTTTCATATACCTTCTTCACCATTCTGTCTTCACTCATTCTTTTCATGTGTCCAAACCATTTTAACGACCCTTTCATTATTTTGTTCATAACACTTTCATTCGCACCGCATTTCTTATACTTGCATTTGACACTCTATCATTTAAAGTTTTACAAACATTCGTCTAAGAGATCTCATTTCTACTGCATTTATTCTACTTTCATCCTTCTTTTGCCAGTTCCGAAAGTAGGATATGTGCTGCAAAAATGTGATCATTGAGAAGAATGTGCGGGAAAACGATATATAATAGAATACCGAACGACGAAATAAGGAAGAAATGTAAGGCAGATGATTGCAGCATAAGTAAAATTAAAAAAAGGATCCCTCAAATGGTTTAGACATATGGAACGAATGGACGAAAGAAAAATGGTTAAAATTCTGTATAAAACCAGTGTTATTGGAAAGCGAAGCCGTGGAAGACCAAAAAAGCATGGCATAACTGAAATAATCAAATACTGAATGGCGGCTACATTCGAAGTCGGAAAAATCGACGAAGGTGCATGTTACGATGTATGAATGTGGAAGTAACTAGAGAGGTATATCAGGGCAGAACGGTATATAAAGGCAGAACGGAATGGTGGTCCATCCTCTCTGCCTGCCTTTCCGGGGAAATGGCGTGATGGTTAGTTTGTAAGTTAGTTTTTATAAAACTCTGTTTTTGTTATCATTTTTTATAAAAATTGATAACATAAAGTTTAACGTTATTAACTGTCAAATTATAAAATGCTTATGTATAAGAAATATATACAAAGGTTAGAAAAATAATTTTCGCAAATGAAAAAAGTACTGTAACACCTGATGATGTCGACATAGATTGAGGAAACAGCTGTCGCAAAAAAATAACGGGGTTTTATAATTTTACATGATACTCTGTGTATGATACTCTGTGTCTCTCCACACAGGTCAGACTGAATAGACTGAGATGGGCCGGTCACGTGCAGAGGATGCCGTCATCGCGAACCCCAAAAAGATTGCTAGAGTGGCACCCAGGTGGTAGAAGACCAATTGGACGACCAAGGCTGCGATGGGAGGATGAAATTGGGAGAGATGGAACAAGATTGTTAAGAGTGTCAGATTGGAGGGTCGAAGCGGAGGACAGGAGGAGTTGGAGGCGAAGAATACTGGAGGCTAAGGCTCGATATGGGCTGTAGGGCCATCGAAGAAGAAGAAGAAGACTCTGTGTATGATAGAGTGTCGAATGAAAATATAAGAAGTCAATGCGGTGCGAATGATGGTGTCATGAACAAAATAATGAAAGGATCATTAAGATGGTTTGGACATATGGAAATAATGAATGAAGAAAGAATGGTAAAAAAATTATATGTTAATGATGTATATGGAACCAGATATAGGAGGAAGACCGAGGAAAACGTGGCACGAACAAATAAATCAAATATTGAATGTCGGCCATGTGAGGAGTCAGAGAAATCGACGCGCGTGCATGACACGATGTATAAATGTTGAGGAAACTAGAGAAATATGTCATGATAAAAAAGTGTGGCAGTCCATTCTTTCTGCCTACCCCTTCGGGGAGACGGCGTGATGGTTAGTTAGTTAGTTAGTTAGTTTCAGTTGATAATGTGAATTATTACTCGTATTTCACAGGTATTTAAAATCGTATAGGTATTAAATGTAAGTCCCGGATGGACCGGGGACAGGCCCAGGGAGTGTACGAGCGAGGCTGATAAAAGGGCGCCGCTACGCCCTATAACAGCCTCGGGTATGTGGCGGGAACTTCTATGTTCCTTTCAAAAAAAAAAAAAAGAGTCACGATCGCATCATCCAAAATGCTCTGAACAGGTAATATTTTTGTGGTAAGGTCTATGACTCAAGCCCAAGGCCATTTGAAAAAGAAATACAGTAATTTAAAATACGAGTGTCATCAAATAACAAACATCGGATAACAGGAGATAAGGTTTAATTTTTGATCTAAACATTTACGAAGAATTCATCAAAAATAATTCGCATTTGTCTCAGAGTTATAAAGTAATTATCTGCCACCACTGTCTGGCGTATCAGTATTTCCAGTTCGCTGGAAAACGTGTCTTCCTTTAAGATGATGTGAGCGGACTTCCGGAAAGTAGATGTAATTATGTTAGGCGTAGCCCACGCTTAAAATTCCGATAGAATCCGTGAAGTAGTGAGATTTAATTTATTATTTTGTTTATCCCCTCAAGTGGGTCAGGTGAAGTCGAGTTCTAAACTCGTTAGGGCATATAACTTGTGGAAATTATTAATTCCGCGACGCTGCCTTCTCACTCGTGACACAAGAATATGAAAGGAACTGACAAAAAAATTAAAACTATTGAGCGCTGGACATAAAGTTGCCAAGAATCTAACTAACTAACTAACCATCACGCCGTCTCTCCGAAGGGGTAGGCAGAAAGAATGGACTACCACACTTTTCTTTCCTGACATATTTCTCTCGCTTCCTCAACATTCACACATCGTGTCATGCACGCGCGTCGATTTCTCTGACTCCTCACATGGCCGACATTCAATATTTGATTTATTTGATCTTGTCACGTTTTCCTCGGTCTTCCTCTATTTCTGGTTCCATTAACATCATTAACATATAATTTTTTTACAATACTCTCTTCATTCATTCATTCCATATGTCCAAACCATCTTAATGATCCTTTCATTATTTTGTTCATGACACCATCATTCGCACCGCATTCACTTATTATATTTTCATTCGACACTCTATCATACTCAGAGTATCCTCACATTCGTCTAAGAGATCTCATTTCTACTGAATGTATTCTACTTTCATCCTTCTTTTGCCAGTTCCATGCTTCGCTTCTACACATAAGGGTTGGTAGAAGAACACCATTGTGCACTGCCATTCTAGCTTTTTTGGATAGGTTTTTGTTTGCGATGACAACTTTAAGTGCACCATTCACTTTGTTGCCTGCCCCAACCCTTCTTTTAATAACCCTCTCCACTCGCCCATCTCTTGTAAACATACTACCTAAATACACAAACTCAACTATAATACTTGCTCCAAATTTTCATCATTCACGCTAATGTTGCAGACTAAGTACCTATCTAAATTTACAAAAATGAGTTTTTGATCCAAATTGGTGTCAAACATAAAGGTAAATAACTGTGCAAAGTTGCAAAGTGATTGAATAGTTAAGTGTAGTTCAAACGTCACCCTAAATATGCTACCTGTGGTACGTGATTTATGTAACATTAACACTTAGCACCTTTGTAATAACCAGACTTCGATTCACTACAGAATTATAACAATATATATTGTTGATTAACAACACCTTTTTTTTAATTTCGTGATTCAATAATTACTTAAAAAATAAAAAAAGTAGCTTAAATGGCAGGGCGTGTTGGTTGGTGAATCATGGAACTGGCAAAAGAAGGATGAAAGTAAAATAAATGCAGTAGAAATGACATCTCTAAGGCGAATGTGTGATAATCTGTATAGGAAAGAGTCGAATAAAAATATAAGCAGTTAATGCAGTGCGAATGAAAGTGTTATGAACAAATATGGATCATTAAGATGGTTTGGACTCATGAAAATAATAAACAAAGAAAGAATGGTAAAAAAATATGTTTTTTTTTTTTTTTTTTAAAAAGACTAATACCAAGGATTTAAATCAATGATATTAGAATTTATTATTACAATCTTCAATGTGAGCAGAAAATAGCTCATTATTATGAAAAAGGAATCTGGTCGTGTCCCGGTTTGAACCCAAGTCCCCTGGATCAGGAGCCAAGCGTTCTATCCCCTAGACCACCACCCGAGAAAGAGGAAGACAGAGAAATACTTGGAATGATAAAATAAATCAAATGTTGAATGTCGGCCACGTGAAGAGTCGGAGAAATCGACGTGCGTGCATAAAACGATGTATGAATGATGAACATCCGAGAGAAGTATGTCAGGAAAGAACAGCGTAGCAGTCTATTTTTTCTGCCTACCCCTTGGCCAATGAGTTGGCGTGATGGTTAGTTAGCTATAGGTATTAAATTTTTTTACGATATTTATAGTCGACCTTACATTATTTTATTTTGATTGCAGTGATTTTAGCCAAGTGTCCAGCCCATTGCCATTTCAATTTTGCCACTCGGTCCATGACGTCAGCGACCCTGGTGCGGCGTCTGATTTCTTCATTTCTTATGCGGTCACGCAAGCTCACATCAAGTATCTGTCTTTCCATGGACCTCTGTGTGCACTTGAGCCTGTGGACACTTTTTGCTGTAAGAGTCATGGTCATCATGGACCGAGTGGCAAAATTGAAATGGCAATGGGCTTGACACTTGGCTAGATAGGGGGGCAACAGATGGGCACCCAGGATACTCAGTTGGAGACCATGGGAAAATAGGTGAAGTGTCGGAAGGCCACCGATGAGATGGACCGATGATATTATCAAAAGGGTTGGAAAATCTTGGATACAAAGGGGGCAAGATAGAGACGAGTGGAAGAAATTGGAAGAGGCCTATATCCAGCAGTGGAGGGAAGAAGACTAGCAAAGAAGAAGAAGAAGCAGTGATTTTAGAATCTTTCGATTAAATAAAATCGCGAAGAAAAAAAAAAGTATGTGCTACTTACGCCTTATTTATTATTCATTACTTCCAGCGTTATTGAAAAATTGTAGTTCGCGTACACTTCCCGCCAAGAACGGGGAAAAATTGAGGTTTTATATTTAATTTTCTTGTTTTTCCATTCCGGCTCAGGCTAAGTACGATATTTGATGAAAGTGGATTCGCAAGACAAATAGTAAAGGAAAGTCGTTTTTCTAATTTTTTTTATTTGTTTTTTTTTGTGACAAAGTTTTTTCTAAAAAATACGCTTATTGGGGAATAATGCTTTTTGTTTGTTAAGAGTTTTGCCTTCTTATAAATGAATTGTCGTCACAGATCAGGGCACACCGCAGATATGATTGATTTTTTTGTTCGATTATCAAATCAAATCAGTTTATTAACTCAAAAGACATTGCAAACAGGAAAATGTTTGAGGCATCTATTGAGTACAGATAAAATATTATAAAAATACAACATAGTACCAGGAACGCATTAGAGATGGTTCGACATTAGGAAGACAATATACTTTCTAAAGTCAAGAGTATTTGTCTTCGGAACGTACCTAATATGAAAGACGTCGATTTCCTAGGAGACCGCGTTCAGCAGACTAATTGCTCTTCCCACTGGTGTCAAGGGAGGCAGATTGGTTCTGGTGGCCGGTCGCTAATTTTTGAACGCGTACCGACTACCCTACACCGGAACGCACGTTTTTATTTTAGCACCTTAAGGGAAAGGTTAATGTAATCAAATAATTTTCCTGAAATCTCTTGATAGAATTGAAATATTTTAACTAACTAACTAACCATCACACCGTCTCCTCGAAGGGGTAGGCAGAAAGAATGGACTGCCACACTTTTCTTTCCTGACATATTTCTCTCGTTTCCTCAACATTCATACATCGTATAATGCACGCGCGTCGATTTTTCTGATTCCTCACATGGCCAACATTCAATATTTGATTTATTTGATCGTGCCAAGTTTTCCTCGGTCTTCCTCTATTTCTGGTTCCATTTACATCGTTAACATATAATTTTTTTACCACTCATTCTTTATTCATTCTTTCCATATGTCCAAAACCATCTTAATGATCCTTTAATTACTTTGTTCATAACACCATCATTCGCACCGCATTCACTTCTTATATTTTCATTCGACACTTTATCATACACAGAGTATGCACACATGCATCTATGATATCTCATTTCTACTGCATTTATTTTACTTTCATCCTTTGTTGCGAGTTCCATGCTTCGTTTCCCTCCGTCGAGAATCCACACACTAAAGTAATGTAAATTTTGATAAAATATACATTTTTATACTATTATAATACTAAAAACCTTCAGTGAAACGTTATATTTGTACACAAACAGACTAGAAGACGAAAATATCGTTTGTAAGTGATATTTGTCTTGAAAGATACCTGAAGTGGTAACTGCGAGTTTATAGTGCACCCCTAATGCAGGTTGCCTCCGGGGAGGGTGGATGAGAAGTCAAGAACAAGGAATTTGAGACGGAGTTGTGTTTGTGTTGTGTAATAACATTCTAAGTGTTTACTAAATGCAGTGCGCACTTGGGGACACAGCAGAACTGCAAACTAAATCATCATAAAGACACAAAGGGACACACAGTTTTCAAAGGTCTTAAAAATTAATAATTTATTTTTTATAAAGGAAAACCCGTTCTTTTGAATTTCTAATAGAAAATGAAAATTAAATTTACCGAAAAAATAAAAATTACTCAATCAATCAAATTTTAAACGTCGATCATGCGAGATGTAGGAAAAGTGCGTGCATGAAACCACGCAGTTATTATTATTTTTTATTTATTTCTAGATACATTTTATTATTTTATTATTATTGGTTCGGACATATGGAACGAATGGATGAGAGTAGAATGGTTACAAAGTTGTACACAAGCAGCGTGAGTGGGAAAAGAAGCCGAGGATGACCGAGGAAAACATGGCATGACCAAATTAATCAATTACTAAAAGGCGGCCACATTCGAAGTCGGAACAATCGACGTGCGTGCATGGTACGATGTATGAATGTAGAGGAAGCCCGAGAGGTATGCCAGGACAGGCCAGTGTGGCGATCCATCCTCTCTGCCTACCCCTCCGGGGAAATGGCGTGATGGTTAGTTAGTTAGTAAGTTCCATTTTATTACATTTTTTATTGATGTTTTTATTTTATTGATTATGATAAATAGTAATAAATAAAATGGAATCTAAACGAATTGAAATTGTTATAATTTGTAATAGATATTTGCACTTTTCCTACATCTCTCTAAGATCGACGTTTAAAATTTGATTGATTGAGTAATTTTTCTTTTTTCGGTCTATTTTCTTTTCATTTTCAATTTGAATAATTTCTTTAATATTATTTTAATGTTCTTGCTGGTGTTGGTTTGTTTTAAGTGCTTAATTACAGCTTTAAAAAAAAACCGGTGGATAAGTGGAACATAAATTAAATAAACAATATGTGCACCATCTAAAAAGAACATTATGTGTTAAATTATTTTTATTTCGTTATTTTATTTTATATCATTGTATTTTACATTTTTTGTTTTAGATTTATTTTGTGGATGTTGGACGTACAAAGTGTGCGCGGGAGATACCTATTGGTGGCGATGAGGTTCGCAACCCATAACACCGCGTCTCCCGCGGGCGAAAAGAGAAGGATAGAGTGCCGCATCGGTTAAAGTGTCCATTCTTTCTGCCTACCCTTTCGGGGAGATGGCGTGATGGTTAGTTAAGTATATTTAAAATGCTTAGAGCTGTGATAAAAATGACGTTTTGGCAAGGCTTAATTTAAACTAAATTAAATGAATCAAATACACACAGTTTCTTTCAATTATATGTTTAATCAATAATACAGAAAACCAAAGAAAGGAGTTGTTATTGGAAAATTATATCTTTTAATATCTATATTACAAAAATGGAATTTGATTCAAATATCACAATTGTTAATACTCTATCGAGACAAAATATACTCTTATAAAATATTGTAAAAGTTGTAGAAAACTGATATATTCGTGAATTTTAAATAACTGAACGATCTCTTCTACTACCTGTATATATATTCGCCATCAATTTGTGTCGTGGACTCATATTAAAATAACTTCTGAAAAACATTGTATTTTCCATTTTTCTAGTTTTTCCAAACATGTTTTAGATAATACATACTCATCCTGCTTAAATACAATATTTTTAATTTAATAAAAAAATACACTGATAAAGGATTTGTACAATCCGAAACATGCTTTTAAAAATGTATTCTAATGTTGTGAAAACGCAATCTTTTAAAAAAATTAATTCAAATTTAACTCTTATTTCAATGCTTTACTTATCGAGTCATGTTATTAAATATAGTATATTTTCACTCTTCATTTAGTACATAAGTGATAACTTAATGTCTTTTAATTGTTAAAATTCATACACTGAAGAAGAGAAGTTTGTGTCTCGAAACATGTTTGTGAATAGCTCAAAAAAGTGTTCTAATAATACAATGTTTCCAAAATAGTTATTCAAATGTGAATCCACTACACAAAGTGATGGCGAATATAGAAGACATATAGTACTATCATATTTTGACACGTGATACTTTATCATAATTCTTCTTTTGACGTAGAGATTTCATCTAAGTGCCTTGCGAATTACTTGGACATAGCAAAATGTGAGGCAGAGGTACGTAATTGTCAGGCTGGCCCAATGCCATTTGTGGCTGACCAAATGCCATATTTGGACCAGGGCCAACATGGCTGCAGGACCTCCCGTAATCTATACTACTGGTAAATTATCCCGCCCTGGATTTTGGTAGTTTGGATAGAGACGATATTTAAATTTTCCGATTTAAATGAATATTTGAATTTGAATCAAGCTGACACATAAAAAAATTTACATTTATAATTCATTATATTGTGAACTGTTTAATTTATAACACTATTATAATATTAACATTTTTACTATACACCTTTTAAGATTGGCGTGACAGTTGTTTTGCCATGTGATGTTGGAAACATTAGGTATTACAAAACAACCGTAACACCTGATGATGTCAACATCGGTCAGCGAAACAACCCCAAGCCTCCAATTGGTTCATTACATTCACATTCAAAGTTTCACAGCCATATAGAAAAAGCCATAAAGACGACCTTCATGGCCGAGTGGTAAGTGTTTTGTCTGCTACACCGGAACCCCTGGATTCGATTCCCGTTGATAACAGTGTGATTGTCACACTGTATTTGGTCTGAAGCAGAATTAACGTAACAATAAAATGGTGATAGATTAGCTACCTATCACTTTTCATGAGAATCAATCAGCTATACCCTTTTAATCGATTTGGCTCGCGCTGTAATGATGTTAATAGCGATTCAAAAAAGTTGTACTAATAAATTATAATAATAATATTAGAACAGACCATATCGCTGACGATCTGACAGAAAGTCCTATCTCCACTTTATACATTTTTTATGTCATTTTATACTATCTTCCATAACTCCATTATAGGAATAGTTTTTCAATTTCTAGCATTTTTTTTAAATAAACTAAAATATAATTAAATTGTACGTGTGTTTTTTTTAATATTGTGTGACCCTTATGTTCTGAACAAAACAGTTTTACATCTCTCTTGAAAAATTGTCATTTTCGAGATAGGACTTTCTGCCAGATCACCAACGATATATAGCATTTAACCATTCCTTTTTGCTTATATAATTATTTTAACCGAGAATTGACCTCGTTACTTGTAAAAATAAGGTTAAATCGGTAAATATAAATGTCTGTCAGAAAGGGATAAGTTATTATAATTCCGAGCATATAAAAAATAGACTTATACCTTTTATTTACGTGGACAAGGTTTATTTTGCTAATCCGAGTGGAAAAGGGCGATTTAAAAGGCGGTGATAAAATGAGCCCAATTTATTGAATATTTCTATAAATAAGTAAATGTCTAAAATAAAAGGCTCAAGAAGAAAGCAGTTTATCTTTAACTAAGAATAAATTTTAAGGTACAAACTAGAAACATAATACAGAATCTTAATAAGTTATGATAAGGAAAATCATAACTCATGGGTAAATAATAAAGGGTTAGTAAGATGGTTTGGACTTGTGAAACGAATAGATGAGGAAAGCATGGTTAAAAAGATATATAGAAGTAGTGCTTCCAGTTGGTACTAATGGTCTTGAAACTGTTACACTGTCCAAACAAAGTGCCGAGAAAGTATGAGTGATCCAAAGAGCCATGGAAAGAGCCATGTTAGGAATAAGCCTAAGAGACAGAGTCAGAAACGATACGGTGAGAGAAAAAACAAAGGTCACTGACATCATCCACCGGGTGGCAACTCTAAAATGGCAATGGGCAGGTCACGTAGCCAGAAGCTCAGATAAAAAGTGGACAAGAATACTGCTGACTTGGAGACCGTGGACGGCAATAAGAAGCGCAGTTCGACCGCAACTACGGTGGAAGGTTGTTCTGAACAAATACGTCGGAATAACCTGGATGCAGTCTGCACAGGACAGAGTGACATGGAAGGGAATGGAGAAGGTCTTTGTCCAGGAGTGGACGGGAATAGGCTGAGGAAGAAGAAGAAGAAAATACAAGTAGTGTGAATGGAAAAAGAAGTCGAGGAAAGCCAAGGTAGACATGGCATGACCAAATAAATCAATTACTGAAAGGCGGGCATGTTTGAAGCAAGTACAACTGACGAGCGATGTGTGAATGTAAAGGAGTCGAGAGAGTTATGTAAGGATTATAAAGTGTGGTGTTCCATCTTCTCTAACTTCCCCTCCGGGGAAACCGTGTCATGGTAAGTTAGTTAGTTGATAAGTTATTATTTTAAAAAGGGCTTTCGTTTGATTTAATATAATGAATTATATGGAAAGCAACGGGAAACTACCACATTAAAGGCCTCAAAAAACTTGCAACAATGTTATATTTTGCTGCGAACCAAACCCTTTGATTGAATCTTACGAAGATAACATAGTTAAAATTGATCGAATCTGATTTAATTTAATTCGGAGGTGGGTGAATAAAAGTTAGTACATATTATAAAATATTTATAATATACGAGTACATGGATTTTGCCAGTTACATAAAGTTAATAGTTAATACAAGAAAACAATTTGCAGCAAAGCAAAAATTTTTTGCTGGTTTTTGGGATCCCACTTGGGCCTAAAATGTGGTAGGTTTCTGTTGCTTTCCACATTCGTATACAGCAGGTTATTTGAACCCGATTACAGTATGGAACGATAAAATAAATCAAATATTGAATGTCGTTCACGTGAGCAGTCGGAGAAATTGACGAGTATTGAATGTTGAGGATCGAAAGAAGTATGTCAATAAAGAAAATACTGGCAATTCATTCCTTCTGCCTACCACTTTGGGGAGACGGCGTGACGGTTAGTTAATTTGTAACTGTGTGGCATAACTGAATTAATCAAATACTTATAGGCGGCCACATTCGAGGTCGAAAAATGCACGTTACGATGCATGAGTGTAGAGAAAGTTCGAGATGTATACCAGGGTAAAGCAGTAGGGTGGTCTATTATCTCTGCCTATCCCTCCGGGGAAAAGCCCTGAAGGTTTGTTTGTTAGTTAGTATAAAACTTTTTAGGTATTGATTCTCATGATATGTGATAGGTAGCTAATCTATCGCCATTAACAGTAACAACTTAAGTACAAATGATATCTTTTCACTGCACGACTGTAAATATTGGGTTGATGCAAAAGTTATGACGTTTTTTTTAATACAATAAAGCTTCTCTATTTTTATTACATTTTATTTATTTAATCAATTATATAATTTCCATCGGTTCTTATAACCTTCTCCAACCTTTCTATTAACCTATTAATGCCGTTGAAGTAAATTTAATTAAGGGATGTTTTTACCTGCTCTATTGTATGAAATAAAATAGTTAAAAAAATTGCAGTGATCTGAATAAATGATAATTAGAAGGAGCCAGACATGAAAAATTCGGTGGTTGCTTGATAACATCCCAATTCAACTCATTTAGGTTATCATCGCCACATATGGTCGCGCGTTGTCGTGATGTAACACTTCTTCAACCCAATTTCTGTTTATCAATTCTGGTCGATCCTTTTCAAGGGCGATGTTTAATTTTATTAATTGTTGACATTTTCGTTCTGAAGTAATTGTATGATTGCGTTTCAGAAGTTCAAAATACACAATACCCTAGTTATCCCATCAAATAAAGCATTAATTTTTTTTACGAATTCCGGCCTTGGACGTTGTTAATGGGGCTTGTCCAGATATAGCCCAATATCTTTTTCGCATTATGTTATTGTACGCAACCCATTTCTCATCTCCTCATTTCTATTGCATTTATCCTTCTTTCATATTTCATTTGCCAACTCTAAGTTTTACTTCCATAGAAAAAGGTCGATATTGATACATAGAAGAAGAAATATCAGAGTTATTGAAAATAATGAAATAAATTTGGTTTTCAGTTTTTTTTTTACTTTCATTAATTGTAATGAAATTCTACTATGACATTTCATTTCACATTTATTTTAATTATATTGTTTTTTTGAGTGAAGCTTCCTTCATTCATAACATCATGAGAATAAAGCCGTTTGTTTTTTTATACTAAATTGGTATTGCTATTTTTAAATGCGTATTTATATCGCTATTCTCCTGATGCTTCGTACAACCGCCTAAGAAATGTGGGTACCGTCGTAAATTTTTATATCGGCCAATTCCGTTGACTGAAATGAATCTCCAAGAGAGGGACTTTTAATGAGATTTTTTATCTCCAACATGCTCGTTCTATGTACACGTCTCCGGGTATTTATATTCAATACATATCTCCAATACAAACACTCATCTCCATTCATAATGGTAAGGGTACGTGATTTTTAACTAAATGGCTATATAGCCCTTAAGGTACTCATGAAATCGGCTTTATATAAATAACCCTAATTATAATTATCTTCTTCTTCTTCTTCTTCTTCTTCTTTTGATAGATCTGACGATCTGTGACACAGAAATCATATCTCGTCGGATGATGAGATCCAGCTGTCCCTCCATCTCTTAGGCGGTCTTCCAGGTGGGCGGTGTCCGGAAGGGATTTCATAGGCGGCTGTATATGCGAGTCTGTTACCATCCATTCGGGCTACATGGTCCCTCCAGTATCTTCTTCTGGATCTACTCCACTGAACGATATCCTCTATTTCGCAGGTTTTCCTTATGTCTGCGTTGCATTATAATTATAATTATCATTATAATTATCTGCATTATAATTATCAACGAAGTAAAATCTATAAATCATTATATAAAATAAAAGTGAAACATGGAGCCGGCGAAAGAAGGATGAAACTAGAATAAATGCAATTATAATGAGATCTCTTAGACCAGAGGTTCCCAAACTTTTTTGTCCCGTAGATACCCCTTGCCGATTTTTTTCTATTTTGTGTAGACCCCGGGCTTTCATATAATTGATTTTAATTACGAAAAAATCCGAAAAAAAAAATTCGTTGACGACTTTACTTTTTTAGCTCATTGGGGAAAATTTGCGTTTCGAATCGTTTGGCGACCTTTATTTTGGTAAAACCTAATATCCGATTTCCCCAAATGAGCTAAAAAAAGGTCGCCAACGATTTCGATATTCGTTTTGTGTTTCAATATTCGGCTTATATTTAGTTTAATCATCTCGTAGACCCCCATATACATCTCATGGGCCCCCATTTTTTTTTAATTGTCGTTGACCCCTTGCAAGTTGTCGTAGACCCCTGTGGGTCTATATAGACCACTTTGGGAATCACTGTCTTAGACAAATGTATGGAAATATTGAAATATTATATACAACCAGTGTGAGTGGAAAGAAAATCCGCGAAAGACCAAAGAAAGCAAGGCATCACTAAATTAATCAAATTCTAAACTACGACCACATTCGAAGTTGGAAAAAACGACGAGCGTACACGTTATGATGTATGAATGTAAAGGATTCTGGAGAAGTATGTCAGGACAGAGCAGTATGGCGATCCATATTTTCTGCCTACTACGCCGAGAAAACGGCGTGATGGTTAGTTAGGTAGTTAGTTACTTAATATTTAACACTTTAAAGCAAAAACATGAATTGTGTGAGATGGAATTTTAAAATTTGTGCATCGAAAAAGGGCTGTGTTTCAATAATATAATATAATAAAAATTAATTGAATTATTCATAAAATCTCCATTTTATGAACTAGTTAAAAATAAACATATTTAGTACTAGTGAAAAGTGTCTGCGAAAAGTGAAAAGTATTGTGAAAATTCAAAGCTTATGTTATTTTATATATATATTTTTTGTAATTTCGAAGGCTTGTTATTGGGTCTCAATGCGTATTTTTAATTTACTCAACAGTTATTTTTATGTACGAGTCGTGTTTTTTAAGCAAGTGCCGTTGTATCGAACTACATAGTATACATAATATCGAACTACATAGTATAATATCGAACTACAAGCTTTTGTATTCCGTCGTGATAGAAGTTTGCTGTCGGACTTTTCTTGAGCATTATATAATACATAATGCTGAAGGTGACGATTATTTAAGCCAAATTGTCACAGGCGATGAAACAAAACAACCAGAAACGCCCAGAAACAAAACAACAATCCATGGAATGGTAGCATTCAACATCGCCCAAGAAAGTGAAGTTGGTAAAAAATGGTCGGAGCGGAAAAAGTTAATCAGACAATTTCAGCTCGAAAAATCACATGTTAGTGTTTTGGGACGGGAACGAGGTGTTGCTTGTTGATTTTTTGCCCACTAGTTCATAAAAACAAGCATTTTCTACAGCGCCCTTGAGATGATTAATTCATAAAAACGGCGTTCTACAAATTATCATTTATTTATTTATTATTATATTCTTCTACTTCTTCTTCTTCCTCTTAGTATAGGTTTGTAGCACCTGTTTGTGACGGTGGCCTGTCCTGGGATGATGATGTCCAACCATCTCTCAACAAAACGTTGCAATTCTTGTATTCTCCGTGCGGTCCACGTGGTCTCTTCAAAAGCGCCTTCTGCTTCTTCCCCATCTCACTATGTCTTCAACACCACAACAATACCTTATCGTTTCATTTTTGATCCGATCTCTGAGGGTTTTGCCTGCGATGGAGCGTAGGGTTTGCATTTCTGCTACTCTAAGAAGGTTCTTAGTGCTCTTGGTATCGGCTCTGACCTCTATTCCATACGTCATGATGGGGCGAACGCATGCCTTGTATATCTTGTCTTAACTTTCGGTAAGCATGTGTTTGTTCAACCATATAGTGTCGCGCAAGCAACCAGCCACGGCTGTCGCTTTGTTGGTTTGTGCTCGCATCTCGTCATATAGGTCACTGTAGATCCCGATCTCTATGTGGTAAGTGAATCGCATGACTTGCTCAATAGGTGTGTTATCGATGATCAGCTTACATCTGAGAGGCTCTTTTGATATTGTCAAGCACTTCGTTTTACTAATAGAAATCGTCATGTTGTATTATTTAATTATTAATAATTTAATTTAAGCATTCAGAACTTCATCAATGACCAACAAATGAGAACATCGTTTTATTTAATTATTATTTAAAGTAAGTAACAATTTGAGAAATTTTTATAAGCAAAAAGTTGAGTTGAAATTTCTCAAAACGTTCAAAAGAAATTAAATTAATTAAGAAATTTTCTATCTCAAGAAGCCCCGTGTTTAATATTACGAGTAAAGTGATTAAATAAACTCTTTCCTATTTATAAATTGATTGTGCACGTGCCATCATTTAAATCCTCTGAAGCGCCGTTTTATACGTTCTTACAAAACACACGGAATATTGTTCTGAAACATATTTAATATAAGAAACTCGTGAAAACTATTTCAATTTCAAAATGTATCTGTAAAAAGTAATTTTTATTGTTTCTTGAACAACGATTATGATACTCATATAATAGTTATTATGAACGACTATTTGATAATGCTTTAGCAAGGCGAAACATTCCCGTAATTCCCGTAAAATATTGGGTGTATCGGAAAGTTCGGTCCGTTTAACAACAGAGGTCTCTGGCTGCTTCAAGCCTTCAAATCTGGCGGCCATTTTTTTTAAGTAAGCCTGAGTATCTGTCAATTAAGTTCAGTTCGCAAATGTTTGTCATTCTCACAACAACATTTGTGTAATCGCTCCTTAACCCAAGAAGCATTATCTATATAAGAGGTACACAAAGCCTAAACATACGTCTCAGAGACGTACACATATAAATGACACTCTGTAGGCAAAAATATACCTATTTTAGGTAAATTATTTTAAGGAAATGTAGTTTAGGAAATAAACTAACAATAAAATCATTGTTATCAATTAAAATACGATCACAGCTCTTTATTATAAAGAAACTTAATATTATTGTTAAATTCTCAAACAAAAAAAAATGACTCCTGAAAAATCAACTAAAACATATATTTTTTTTATATAAACTATTCAGTATTTTTTTTTAATCTTCTTCTTAGGACACACATTAAACACAATCAGACTTTAAGTGACCAGTAATAATTTAAATGCAGTCTACACACACATCAACTTTATGCTCGCTACATACTGACTTTTTACATTTACGGCACACTAATTTTGACATTTTTTTTTTGTACGAACAAAATGCGCAATATTTACGTTTTTTTGGCTCTGGTTCTTCTGCTTGGTGTTCATTACTTGAATCTGTAGGTTTTATGAGAATTCGACTTATATTGTCTCGTAAAGATCGTTTCAAAGTCGGTGCTTCAATTCTCTTTTCCATCCAAGGCGTGACCAAATCTGTGCTGAGTCGCTTTATAAATTCTCTTCTGTTCAACGGTTTTTTATTGTTCCTGATCATGTTGGCCACAAATAAGAGTATAATTTACAAAGGCCATGTTTAAAATTCTATAAAATACAGCCATAGGCCATCTATTAGTCTTGCGGCTGCACGACATTGAGGAGCACATTTGGTCGAATGAGTCTACCCCGCCTTTGGTTTGGTTGTAGAACATAATCATGTTAGGTTTGCCACTTGAATCATCAATTACTGGATTTTCATCGCAGGAGGATAAGAGGTAAACCATATTTGCAGGTTTGAGCTTATATGATACTAGTGTCAGGGGGCCATCAAAACAGAACATAGAGCTACCAACAGGCCGAGATCTCGAGTTTTTCAATTGTTCTGGGACTTCTCGTTTATTCGATCGTAAAGTGCCCACTATGGTCAAATTATAAGGTTGTTGTAATAAGTTTTTGGCTAGAGGAACAGATGTAAACCAATTGCCGCAGGTTATGTTTCTGTTCGATCGATGAATAGTCGTCGACAATTTCTTCATATAATATTCGCCATGTGGCATTCCTCCAGTATTTGTGCTCCTGCCTATATATGGATCAACGTCGACGGAATGGAATGGATCAACGAAAATTTGATGCCGTACTTATCCGGCTTGTTTGGTTGTGTGGTCTACAATAATCTCTATATCCTCGACTTCAGAAGCCGAATCTCCCAAAGATAAATGATCTTCCTCGTTTAAAATTTGCAAAATATCGCCACTGTCTAAGTTATTAAACCGTGACATATTGTTATCTAAAAAAAAACGACAAAGAAAGATATAAAATACACGAAAAATGAACAAAAGTTAAATCGTATAAACTTGTACAAAGTTACACAAAGCCTAAACATACGTCTCGCAGGCGTGCAGTACCTCAATAAGTCAAAAATGGTGGGACATAAATGACACAGGGACCTTCCGCTAGTTCCTATCGGCCACTGAGTTGGCTAAAAAGCACGCGGAGCTAGCTTCAACCGTTAAAAAGAGACAAAGAATTTTCGAATACGTGTACGCCTCGCAGGCGTAGATTAGGCTTTTAGGGTTAAAATGTCGAATTTCGTGGTAAATAAGAAACTAATAATATAATAATACTTCTACAAAACAGATTTCTTCCAAATATATTCGCCATAACTTTGTGTTGTGGATTCATTGAACAATATTTATTACTTTGTAAACAATTTTAACTTTATTAAAACATTTAATTAATATACAAACACATTTCGGTCACAGAAGTCCTTCATCAGTGTTTTTTTAGTTTTTGTATACAGACTATTTTGACAAAATTTTACAAATGTAGTGAGTTTTGATAAATACAAAAAAATCATGTTTTCTAGAAGTTTTAATATCTGTCAAAATTGACCACATTCATGCAAAATTTGTTTGAATAAATTTTTTACTTTATATACAAAAGCTAAAATAATACTAATGAAGGGATTCTGTGTCCGAAACATTAAGCTTTAATAAAGTTAGTGTTGCTGACCAAGTAATAAACATTGTTCAAAACATACTTAATTCCTATTTTAAATATTCACACATATCAAGGTAAGCAGGATAAACGCCGTAAAAATGAGATCACTAAGAAGAATGTGCGGGAAAACGTTGTATGATAGAATACCGAACGATGAAATAAGAAAGAAATGTAAGGCAGATGACTGCATCATTGATAAAATAAAAAAGGATCCCTGAAATGGTTTGGACATACGGAACGAATGGATGAGAGTAGAATGCTTAAAATGTTGTATACAAGCAGCGTGAGTGGAAAAAGAAGCCGAAAATGACCGAGGAAAACATGGCATGACCAAATTAATCAATTACTAAAAGGCGATCACATTCGAAGTCGGAATAATCGATGTGGGTGCATGGTACGATGTATGAATGTAGAGGAAGCCCGAGAGGTATGCCAGGACAGAGCATTGTGGCGATCCATTCTCTATGCCTACCCCTTCGGGGAAATGGCATGATGGTAAATTAGTTAGTTAGTTTTTATCAAGGAATTAAATAACAATTATCATGTTATTTCATCTTCATATCAATGGCAATCTAGTATCGTATAAATTAATGACCCTTAATTAGGGTTTAAATTATTTTTATTTTGTTATTTTATTTTATATCATTGTATTTTATATTATTTGTTTTAGATTTGTTTTAGATTTATTTTGTGGATGTTGGAAGATCGAAGTGTGCGCGGGAGATGCCTATTGGTGGCGATGAGGTTCGCAACCCATCACACCGCGTCTCCCGCGGGGCGAAAAGAGAAGGATGGAGTGCCGCATCGGTTAAAGTGTGACAGTCCATTCTTTCTGCTCACCCTTTCGGGGAGACAGCGTGATGGTTAGTTAGTTAGTTAGTTAATTAGGGACATTCATATGATACAAATAGGCCCTATGTCCTTTTACTCTTGCCATTGTGGGAAAAGGTTAAGTTGAATTTTCAGTGTTTCCGTGAAGGCACGACATTGACTCTTCTCATTATAAATGTAGTTTTCTTCATCTCTCCTAAAAACTTTTAAATATTATATTTTGAGAATAAAATATTTATTAAACGATTTTTTAATGTCTCAATCAGCAGTAAAGTCTATTAACATCTTTGCTGGTTCTTGGGATGTCACTCGGGCCTATTTAATGTAGTATTTTCCCGTTGCTTTCCACATTTATGTAAATAACATATTATTTAACCAAATTGCTTTATTATTATTATTATTGTTTTGTTGAATAGCTCTTTACATCATGATACCATGAGCCAAATCAATGTAAAGGGTATTATTAAAGCTATCATTCTCAGTGATTCTCGTGACATGTGATAGGTAGCCAATCTATCGCCATTTTATTGTCACGTGAATTCTACACTAGACCAAAGACAGTGTGACAATCACACTGCCCTCGCCCAGAACCTTCGGGGTGGTAGTCAATGGACTTATCACCCGGCCACGAAGGTCGTACATCATTTCATCGTTTCATCGTTTATACATTTTTAGCTATCGATTCTCATGACATGAGAAAGGTAGCTAGTTTATCGCCATTTTTGTTGTCACGTGAATTCTACACCAGACGAAAGACAGTGTATCAATTATATTGTTATTGTCGAGAATCGAACCCAGGACCTTCGTTCTATCCGTCATAGCTATCGCAACTCTGCCACAAAGGCCGTAGTTAAACGTTATAATATAAAAAAAATTAAATACTTTTCGAAAATTGTGCAAATACGAGTACATAGGCAAATGCTTTGCCTATGTACCATACAAAGGTCATAAAAAATAAAGTCCTATTCATGAAGTTTGGTACTTCAAACGCAGAACTGGTACTTGGTTCCTGCTAAAATTCCCTCCAGCTTTAGTCGTGACGAGAATTTTCTTCCAAACGCACACCAAGATACTATAAGTTCACTATCAGTTCTATGGTCCAAGCTTTCATCTCAGGGTGGTGGAAAGTTCTCAGATTTTATAGGGGTAAGATGATCTCGTTAAACGCGAATAAAGGATTCATTGTAAAGGTGTAATATACAATATTTTGGATGTGGCGATCAACGCCTCGAGTGTCTAGATATTTTATATTACCCTTATATAAAACAGCACTCTACATACGCCATGATAGGGCGTATGGACTTTTTAGTTCATGATAAAAAGTTTATTTGTTGTGCCAAACTAGACTATTCTACGTTACAAAAAATGACTTGAGCTTTGAATACAAGGTTATTTTTTTACATGTTACTCATATACTCGTATATGAAACATTTTTAAAAATGCCTTCACTGTAACGTCCCTTTTTTATACAGAAAAGATGTTCAACTACTGTTAACCTTTACGTTTAGATGTGAAAATTTAGATATTTGCGATGCAAGTACTCGTATATATTTTTCTGAACTAGAATTGGTAATGGAATTTTTATAGTGCATCTTAAAGCTACATTTTCTGTATGGTAATATTTTAAAGCGATATTTACTAACTACATAACATATTGTTGCGCGTTATAAGTCTTCTTCTCCTTCTTCTTCTTATAGACCTTTGGTCTGTTCCTGAAATCAGGCTGGCCTCTCTTGGGAGGTTACTCTCAACTATCTCTCCATCTTTTTGGCGGTCTTCCGAGGAGACGGCAGCCGGCAGGAATCTGATGCGCCATAGCGTGTGGGATTCTGGTGCGATCCATCTTCTGCACGTGCGCATTCCAGTATCTTCTGCGTTGTCTGCTCTATCTTAAAACATCCTCAACCGTGCAGATCTCGCGGATAGCCGTGTTATAAGTAATATTAATATAACCTAATGTATGGGAGGTTATCTTATTTAGTCATATATTTCTTCTTGTTCTTCTGATAGTAGATCTTGCGATCTGTTAATGCAGGATATCGACTTCCTTCCTTTGATGAAGATGACCAACCTTGTCTCCATCTATTTGGTGGTCTTCCTGGTGGTCGACGGTTCTCTGGAGTCTCGTGCATCACGATCTTAGGATTTGTTTGTTTTGCATGGCAAGATGTATGAATGTTAAGGAGGTGGGAAAAGTATGCCAGGAAAGAAAAGTGTGGTAGTCCATTCTTTCTGCCTACCCTTTAGAGGTGATGGATCGATAGTAAGTCAGTTAGTTAAAAAATATATTAAATATTAAATGCATTACACCAATATTAAAAATTAAAGAATCAGATTAGCAGATTTCAAAGTTTTGCCAAATCTCATGATTGATTAAAAAAATATATATTTTTTGTACATTATTACTCGTACTTGTGGTAAAGTATTTTTGTTTCATATAAAGGGTATTTTATTGAGTATTTGTTATTCGCTTGATTGGCCTAATTATGCCATTATGTATGGAATATAATATCGCTCAAATGTCCGCCGCGGCTTCTCTGGGTGGCGCGCATCCGAAATGTCTAATTTATATGACTCTGGCGCATAAATCAAGCTGAATTTGACTGATGGCATGGGTTATGTTGGCGTTGAGGCCCATGTCACGACGCAAAATTTGCCTAGTTGTGGTCTGCGAAAGGCCGAGTTCTTGTGAGCGATGCGAAATCGACTGCCTCTGATTTTTCTGCACACTCTCAAGGACAGTGGCGATGTTTTTGGCAGACCTTGCGTTTCGTCGACGTACGAGTATTGGTTGATTGATTACTGAACCAGTGGACTCAAATTTATTCACCACACTAGGAATAGTCTCTCGGTAGGACGCTTATGGCGACCGTAAAATGGGCGAAGCGCGTGGAACGTTGCCCAAACAGAACACCCCCTTTGATAAAAACAATTTTATCATTTGCACGTGTTGTTGAACGCTTTATCCATCCATGATGATTTGGCAAAACAGACTGAATAAATAATTGCGTAGATTTTCATGGTTGGGAGCAATATGTTTTGTATGATTTTGGGTAACACCGTGTGATTTCTACTTCTCGACCGACGTTCCGGAGATAACTAACTAACTAACTAACCATCACGCCGTCTCCCCGAAAGGGTAGGCAGAAAGAATGGACTGTCACACTTTTACTGATGCGGCACTCCATACTTCTCTTTTCGCTCCGCGGAAGATGCGGTGTGATGGGTTGCGAACCTCATCGCCACCAATAGGCAGCTCCCGCGCACACTTCGATCTTATTTAAAATTATTCCCCATATAATCTATAACCTTCTGCCACCTTTTTTTAGAATCTCCATTTCCATTACCACCACCACCACCACATTACCCTGAAGATGGAAACTGCAATGATCTCCGAAACGTCGGTCGAGAAGGAGAAATCACATGGTGTTACCCAAAATCACACAAAACATAGACTGAATAAATGACTACCGATTTGACAGATATCGCTTCGACAATATAGCCGCTATCAACTGTCAAAGTTTAGAAGTCCTTATTGGAATACCATTTAAGATTACAGTTATTTCCAATCAAATTACAAAAAAATCGAATGATTCATTGATTTTAAGTTATTTACTTGAATACCATTATTATGAATCGAAGTAGGGTCAAACCACCAATGAATGGCCGTTTAAGGTTCAGCTTGTACTGAAATCCACATTAAAGGCAATAATTTCATTATTTCAGTGTACAAAATAAAAGAAAACAATAAAAAACACATTGACTTCTCTAAATTCTCTAACTTTTTTTATTGAAATATGAGTATTACTATTAAAATTAATATTTCTCTAAAAAAATAGCACAATCACCAGTAAATGACCACTTCAGGTTATATTGATACAATACATAGATTTTGTTACATTGTCACATTATGAAATACCCTAACATATAAAAATATGTAAATATTCAAAGAATTGCATAAGAAATAACATTAAAAAACACTTACCACACTTTTCCTTATAAAAAACTACTAACAATCTCAAAACAACAACGGGAAAACGCACTTTTACCGTTTGACAAGGCACAGTTCAAAACTGATAGTTTTGTTTCTTACCAACAGTTGTCTCTGTCTTTTGTCATAGTTTCTTGGGGTTAAAGTTTTTTGACTGGACACATAGAGCAATTCTTATTATATTTTGTTTTATTAACCAACGGTCATTTACTGGGGGGCGGTCAAATACTGGTGCTTCGACCCTATCTGGTTCTGAATGTGAGTCGTGACTTACAATTACTTTGATCTCTGTGGATTGATGTCAGTATTAGCTGGTGCTAGTACTGTAATAAATAAATACTCACTATATTTTCATTTACATGTAATGTAATCAAATGCTTCGTTCAAAATAAATCATGGCATGAGTAAATACTCGTAATTATTAGTATCCGCGAGGCTTTAAAACCTTCCGTTTATCCTGAATAGTGAATTCTGCCTACAAACAAATCGCTCAGTTATTCTCAATAGACATAATTAGACTTCGTTTTGAGTTCGTATTACACAGTTCACGGGCGTAGCTCAAAAAAAAATTAATGAGCTAATTCGGAAAAAATTTAACCTACTTCCACTTTTGTCTTTATTTCGACAGCGACCGGTTCCGCCAGGCTCGCTGGCATCGACAGACTGGTGACCCTATTGTAAACTTAGTCCTTTATCAAATCAGTTTATTAACTCAAAAGACATTACAAACAGCAATTAAGGCATCTATTGAGTACATTATAAAATTAGACCATAATACCAGGAACGCATTAGAGATGATTCGACATTAGGAAGACAAGATACTTTCTAAAGTCAAGAGTATTTCTCTCCTGAGTGTAAGGCATCTATTGAGTAAAAGTAAAATATTACGTAGGTACATACAAAATAATACCAGGAACACATTAGATATGGTTCGACATTAGGAAGACAAGATACTTTCTAAAGTCAAGAGTATTATTCTCGTGAACGCACCTTCACTAATATGAAAGACGTCGATCCCTGAGGAGACCGCGTTCAGCAGACAAATTGCTCTTCCCACCGGTGTCACCAGAGGCAGATTGGTTCTGGTGGCCGGCAGGTAAAACAATCTGTGCTGTTGCTGACGGAGAAATATATCAGGGACAAAAATACCAACACTGAGAAATATAACGAAATATTAATGATGTTAATTAAAATTATAGAAAAGTTGGATAAGAAATTGAAGAATTTAAATTAGGCAGAATAATTGCTGTAGATATGAGATTCCTTGGACGTATGTGTGATAAACGACGTACAAAAAATGCTAATATCAGGAAGGGATGTAGTGCAGAAAAAAGCATTATGTAAAAATTAATCAAACGATCGTTGCGATGGTTTGGACACACATAACGCTTGGATGAAGAGAAAATGGTAAGAAAGCATGCGTTAACGATGTGAATGGAGTACAGAGTCGAAGAAGACCAAGTAATACATGGCATGTCTAAATTTATCCACTTTTAAAAGTCGGCCATGCTAGAAGTCGGAAGAAACATGTTTAAAAAGCTAGAGAGGTGTGTCGAGATAGAGTAGTGTGGCGATTCATTCTCTCTGCCTAACCTTTCGGTGAAATGGTTTGATGATCTGTTGTTGTTGTTGTAAAACTAACTAACTAACTAACCATCATGATGTCTCTCCGAAGGGGTAGGCAGAAAGAATGGAATGGCACACTTTCCTTTTCTGACATATGTCTCTCGCATCATCAACATTCATACATCGTGTCATGCACTCGCGTCGATTTCTCTGACTCCTCACGTGGCCGACATTCAATATTTGATTTATTTGATCGTGCCACGTTTTCCTCGGTCTTCCTCTATTTCTGGTTCCATTTACATCGTTAACATATAATTTTTTTACCATTCTTTCTTCATTCATTCTTTCCATATATCCAAACCATCTTAATGATCCTTTCATTATTTTGTTCATAACACTATAATTCGCACCGCATTCACTTCTTATATTTTCATTCGACACTCTATCATACATAGAGTATCCACACATCCGTCTAAGAGATCTCATTTCTACTGCATATATTCTACTTGCATCCTTCCTTTGCTAGTTCCATGCTTCGATTCCATACACAAGGGTCGGTAGAAGAACACCATTGTTCACTGCCATAGCTTTTTTGGATAGGTTTTTGTTTGTGATGACAACTTTAAGTGCACCATTCACTTTGTTGCCTGCCCCAACCCTACTTTCACTATCCCTCTCCACTCACCCATATCTTGTTAACATACTACCTAAATACACGAACTCATCTACTTGCTCCAAATGTTCACCATTCACGCTAATGTTGCAGACTGTCATAATTTCTTCTTTTTTCCAAAATGGACTTATTAACTTGGACTTATTAACATTCATCATCAGATCATTTCGCATGCATACCTCATAGATACTATTCACCAGGACTTGTTGTTGTAAATTAATCTAATATTCAATAATTCCCGGGGAGTTTAAAAAGTAAGATACGCCCTCAGCTCGGATCGTTTCTTCAGAGGAGTATAGTTCGAAACCGAATTCTATTTGTTTAAGTCCCCAATTTATCGGAAAAACAAGAACAGTTTATTTAAGCATGATTACTTGGGTTTCAGGACCTACGGGGACCCGTGGGGTAAAGGGAGGAAAAGGAAGCAGGAAATTTTATAAGAAAAGACCTCTGAACATTTTGAAAACACTGGCAAACAATAATTATGGGCGAAACAGAGCTAATATACTTATCTATTTGGAGAGTTATAATTTTTTTTTAAATGAAAAGGTTTGAAAAATGTATGCAATTTAAACCAACCAAGTTAACATATATTTCATTGCAATATGATTTTTTTTAATAATTAAGATTTTACTTAGGAAATTAAAAATCTTTTTTTAATCGACTATTACATAAAAAATATTAAAAAACACGACATGTTTCGGAGGATACCTCCATCTTCAGGTGTAAAAATATAATATAAAATATATTAGAATTTATTATGTTATTATATTTTTTAACCTGAAGATGGAGGTATCTTCCGAAACATGTCGTGTTTCTTAATATTTTTTATTAAATAGTGGATTAAACAAAGTTTTTAAATTTCTTTAGTATATTACCATGGATTAAGATTTTGTTTTAACCATTATTGGTATATTTACGAGTTTTCCATCTGGGACAATAAGCATATGCTAGTGGAAAGCAAAGTTAAAATTTATAAAACATGTATCAGGCCCATAACAACTTACGGAATCGAAGCAAGAGCAGACACTGTCAGAACCAAACATCTCTTGAGAGTAGTAGAAATGAGAACATTGCGATATATTGTGGGGAGAACCCTTAGATATAGGATACCCAATAATGAAAAAAATAAATCCTGCAAAATTGAAGACAAAATGAGATGGAGCAGGCAGAGAAGACAATTCTGGAGGAACCACATCGGGAGAATGGATTCAGTAAGAATTCCTAAGATCGTGATGCACGAGATTCCAGAGGGCCGTCGACAACCAGAACGACCACCAATGGAAAGAAAGCTGGTCGTCTTCATCACAGGTTGATATTCTGCATAAACAGATCGCAAGCTCTACAACCAGAAGAAGAAGGAGTTCTCCATCTCTTTTCATCTCTCTCCCTCTCTACTATTAAATGACTGGTTTAGTTAATTATACTAAACATTTATATTGTTGGTAGCACACGTAATTGGCATTATTTAATTGATTATATGTCTTTTTATTTCATATAACGGTACCTAATAAGTATATAATTTATTAATTTAATTGTTTCAAAAACTATTTTATTTAAGCGGAAAAAAATGAGGATATCCTAATATCCAAAACAGATCTTATTACTTTTTACATGTGAATTTTCTAAAATTCAAGTGTTGTTTTTAACATCATTACATTTCAATTATTTGATGAGATTCGACACTTCATTCAATATAATTTACAAGATTATAAGTCATAAAATAATTAAAAAGAAGTTTTTCTCGAGGGTTTATGAACGGAGAATTTCTTCATAATGATAAAAACATATATCTTATGAATTTACTGAGTATTAAATTTGATCTGAAGGCACTCCCTAATGAAGATCTAATTCGACAAGAACGATAAAATCAAATTTAATTAATTAAATACTGAAATATTCAATTTTGAATTGTTTAATTTGCTGTCACTTACGAATTGACGTTTTAACAAATGATTTAATTCTGTTTCGAGGAATTGATTTAGAGAGAAATGAGGATTGACAAGCATTGATTGATTCAATTTAAACTTCATTTTGTGTTAAAGCGTATTGTTTCTGTTCGAAATGCCCTTAATTGAAATATTTCAACGTTCCACTTTTAAATTGGAACGGTCTGATTAAACAGAAAAGCTTAAAAAGATTAAAGAGATTTTATTATCCTGTTGTACCAAATATATCTATAATTCTAATAAACTAACCATTAAGCCATCTCACAAAATATTTAATCATAAATAAATGGATGGATGCAGTCTGCAAGAGTCGGAGTAGTGTGAAAGCAAATAAATGACTGAAATAGGCTGAAGAAGAAGAAAAAAAAACATAATTAAAGAAGCGCAGATTTAGGTTGGCAGAAAAACGATGAAAGGAGGATAAATGACGTGAAATAAGATCACTAAAAAAAACTAACTAAGCACCGCGCCGTCTTCCCGAAGGGATAAGCAGAAATCTTGGACTGTCACGTGTTCTTTCCCGACATACTTCTCTCGTTTCCTAACATTTCATACACGCACGTCGACGACCTTCGAGGCCGAGTGGCAAGTGCTACGACATCACACTGTCTTCGAGCTGGTGTAGAATTTACGTGACAATAAAATGGCGATAGATAAGATACCTATCACATGTCATGAATATCAATATTATACTCTTTACATCGACTCTTTACATCGAATGATGTATAGAGCGATTAACCAAAATTATAATAATAATAATAAAAACAACAATAATAATAATAAAGACTCTTCACGTGGTCGACATTAAAAATTTAAAGATTATTAAATTAAATTATATTTTGATCATACAAGTGAATTATATACGAATAAGCTGCTGACTGTAGGCCGAACGCAACATCAGATGAGAGTAGTGATGTCAGGAGTTCCACTAAAGAACACCAAGGAGTTTGTCTACCTTGGGAGCAAAATAACATGGGACGGTCGGTCTAAGAGCGAGGTCGACAGCCGTATACATCAGGCTAGGCTTGCATTTAATAAAAGGTCGAAAATAATAGAGTCAAATAATATAGACCTAAAACTGAGAATACTCCTCATCAAGACCTATGTATGGAGTGTCTTGATGTACGGCTGCGAGACATGGTGCCTATCCGAAAGGGATAAGCGGAGACTAGAGGCTTTTGAGATGTGGTCCTATAGAAGACTCTTTGGAATTTCCTGGAGAGACCACATCACGAATGAGGAAGTTCTTCAAGGAATCGAAGGAGGAAGGCACCTGCTCAGGACCTTGTCCGAAAGGCGTGCAAGATGGATCGGCCATGTAATGCGTCAAGAAGGTCTCTTGAATGCCATAATGGAGGGTATGATCGAGGGGACAAACTCTAGGGGACGCCCACGCCGAGAGTACCTGGAGGACCTGTTGGTGGACGTACGCTGCTCATCATATGCAGATCTCAAAAGAGCCGCACAAGACAGGGAAAAATGGAAGAGAATAATGGAGGAAATTGCTGCAAACCAATCCCAGTATTGAAACCAGAGAAGAAGAAGAATCGGTTTCTCTAATGACCTCCCCAGAGAAGTAAGGTCACAGGTGGATACGGCTGCAGCGGTTGCAGGCTGCCTGAAAGATGTCATATGGAGAAACAAGGACATGAGGACTGACAGCAAGGTACGCATCTATAAGACCTGTGTGCGACCAATCCTCACATATGGCATTGAATCGAGGGCAGACACTGTCAAGACAAAGAGCATGCTCAGGACAACCGAGATGAAAACACTCCGCACTATAGCTGACAAGACCCTACGTGATCGAGTTAGAAATACAGCAATCCGAGAAATCTGCGAGGTTGAAGATGTGGTCAGATGGGGACGTCAAAAACGGCGATACTAGCATCAACACGTAGAAAGGATGAGCTCAAATAGGATACCACACATAGCTCTCCATGGAACGCCAAACGGACAACGCCGACCAGGAAGACCCCCGAAACGGTGGAGAGAAAGCTGGAGTTCAGCGTCTCAAGAGAACCCGCCTGAAATAACAGACTCCTGAGTCTACTAAAAGTAAAGAAGAAGAAGAAGGTTTCTATGAATTGACAGAGAAACAGGTCAGATTAAATATATAACCTCCCAATCATGTTATTCTTTGGCATGATTCCTTTTTCATATCGATGAGCAAATTTATCTTCACATTTAAGATGTTATAAGGAATTCTATTATATTATAATACGAGTACCATTGACTTAAATCATTATGAAATGTAAAAAAAATACAATAAAAACTCAAAAACAATTTAATTGTTGCAGTCAAAAGTAAAAGTCGTTACCATTTAAATGATCAAATATTTCATAGAATACAAATACATGATGATTATATTCTGTCAAAAAAAAAACATTGATTCTTCCTACTATTAACCTTTTTCTAGAACTTACTATTAGTTTTTTTAAATGGTAAAAAGTTGAGGCATTATATTTGCCGTATGATGAAATATTTGCCGAAGCATGTAGAATTTTTATTCTGTTTCAAATTCAAAAATCAAGTAATGAAATATCATCTGGATGGTTGATTTCACGAAATATTGTACTCCATCACCGAATAAGATGTTAGCTCCCACGACAGGGTTGATACAAGCAATAATATTGCGGTAATAAAATAAACCTCTTTTCCATGCACCATTTATGAATCGGTTTAACCGTCGCGTTGCCATGTGGTCAATTGAGTTTCCACTGCCAATTTAAAGTTGATTTTCTTAAAACCTATGGACCCTAATATTATAAAAAAAATTGTAATCCTCCATTGAAGTGTTCTCAATATTTCGTAATAAAAAAAAAAGCAAAAAATTACTTCCTTCATCCCAAAAAAAATATTTTCTAAGACTGCCCTCACCTTCATTCGTGTTAAGGTAGAATTTGTTTTGCTAATATTTACAACTTTATCAAAAGTGACAAATACTTACTCGCTGTTTTGAACGTATTATAAATTATATGTTCGGCTTTTTCAATCAATACGTAATAATACCGACTGTGGATGGAAACGCAGCACTCAACTTAATAATATCAGAACTGTGAAAATATTAACACTTTACCAAAAGGGACAAATATTAATACGTACTCGTTGTCTTGAACGTACTATACATTTTGCCTAGGTGCCTTTATCATACGTAAAATCTCGTAAAGTTTCGCCCCGCCGGCTGCGGCGCGCAGACAAGTTTATACTTGCGTGTCCAGTTGCTCGTATGCTGTGACGCATTCCATATCGGAAATCGCATGGTTCCAGAAAAAAATTAATAATGATATGTTTTTCAAATAATCCATGTATGTTATAGATATCGATCTATTCCTAATGAAATTACCTACAATATGACATAAATTAAATTTTGATTCATCTAGTCATATGCTTGATATTTAGATAAAGTTAGCGGTAAACTGAACTTACCACATGGGAGCGAGCGTTTTGTTTTGAACACGGTACGTTAAGGGTTAAAAAGAATATGAAGATGATGTAACAATGCTTAAAGGTATGATCTATATTTTTAGGTTATAAGTTATGTTTGAAATTAAAACATAACCAGCATAGCTCTTTGATAACCGTCATTCCGATAAGAATCCAACCATTATATATAATCTATTCACTTTTTGAGTTCTTCTTGTTTATGAGTTTTTATTAATACATACGTCAGAAATTATAAATACATATTAATGTTGTGAAAAAACTTTCATAATAAGAAATACGAATGAAAACATCAGTTTTCTAGAAGTTAAATTATATTTTATGGTAATGACATGTTTCGCCCTTCTAAAGCATTATCAATAGGACATTTGATAATGCCTTCGAAGGCTAAAACATGTCATTCCCATAAAATATAATAAAACTTCTAGAAAACTGACGTTTTCATTCGTATTGATTATTTAATATGGAGTTGTACATCATAATAAACTTTCATACTTATAACAAATGAAAACGTCTGTTTTTTAGAGGTTAAATTATGTATTTTTAGACAATTCTCAATTCGAGAGTTATGGAAAAAGCAATGTTGGGAATCAGTTTACTGGACAGGGTGAGAAATGCCGCTATTAGAGTTAGAACAGAAGTTTCGGACATCATCGAAAGAGTAACAGTGTTAAAATGGGGCTAGGCAGGCCATGTCGCTCAAAGGTCTGATAATAGATAGTCAAAACGCCTCCTTTGGTGGTGTCCTTGAACTGTGACTGGAAACCCAGGACGTCCCCAACTTTGAAGAAGCGACAACATTAAAGATGCTGCCGGTACGACATGGATGCGTGTTGGTCAGGATCGACAGACATGGAAGCAGATGGAGAAGGCCTACATCCAGGACTGGACTGATATAGTCTGATGATGATGAATTATATTATATTTTATGGGAACGACATGTTTCACCTTACTAATGCATAATCAACTGTAGCGAGAATCAAGAACGTTGCTGTTTATATACCAGCGTTAAAGGAGCAGACTATGGTAATAATACATTGTTACTAATAATTAAGGGAAAAACCACAAAATATAAGAAAGTATAACTTAAAACTAATTTTTAAAAACTGTATTTTAGAACCAACTTAAAAAAAAATAACTACTTATGAAAATTAACTTCCTATGTTACCTCCCCTAATCCTTTAAATAAATTTTCTTATTTCCCCCATCCTGCATTTTGTCTCCTCCCTCCCTCCTGTGCCTCCTGCTGTTCGTTATTTCTTTTTTAGTATTTTTCTAACATATATGTTATTCATGTATCAATTGTGTATTTTCTTTTGCTGTTGTGTTGCTATGTGTGTACGGCGGGACATCGAGGGACAGTAGCGTAGCTTAAATGTGGTCTGGGTCCCCCGTGGTTGCAAATATATATATATATGTTATTATTATTATTTTTTAACGTAAGTCCCGAATGGACGGGGGACGAGCCTAGGGAGTGCACGGGTGAAGCTGACGAAAGGCGCCGCTGCGCCTATAACAGCTTCGGGTAAACGGAAGGAGCCCTCTATGGCTCGGCCATATTATTGTTACTTATGAGAATGTGAAAATTTTCAGATCAAATACAACATAATATTTTCTAAATATATAAGTATTACTTACCCTTACATCAGGGCAGCTTCAAAGTTGTCTCAATAATAGAAGAAAAAACACTGGAACAGAGGAGACTCTGGTGGTTTGGCCATGTGATGCGCCGCACTGCGATCATGTTGTTAATAAGGCTTCAGCATCCCAACCGCACCAAAAGGCAGAGGAAACCCGCTGGTAAAATGCTGGAACAGTATAAGGAAGTTATTTAACACCTGCAACTTCATCAATCAATCAAATCAAATTCTCTCAAATTTTCTCCCATTTCTTTACAATACCAGGAACGCACGAAATAGTTAGATATTAAGAAGACAAAATATTTTCTCAAGTCAAGATCATTTGTCCTCTGAACATACTTTTACTAATACGAAAGAAGTCGATTTCCGGGGTAATCATGTTCAGCAGACTGATTGCTTTTCCCACCGGCATTACCAAAGGTAAATTATTTCTTGCGGCCGGCAGATAAAACAATAACCCCACGCCCCGTCCATGCGGGACTTAAGTTTAAAAAAAAAATATATGTATATTTGCAACCAAGGGGGACTCAGAACACATTTAAGCTACGCTATTCTCCCTCGATGTCCCGCCATACACACATAGCAACCCAACAGCAAAAGAAATACACAATTGATACATAAATAACATACGAGTATGTTAGAGAAAGAATAAAAAAGAAATAATGCACAGCATAAGGCACAGGAGGGAGGGAGGAGACAAAATGCAGGATGGGGGAGTATGAGACTCTCTTTCAGTCGGTAGAGCATGAGACTCTCTGTAATGAACCAGTTGGAAGCGTTCAAGATGTGGATATACCGCAGAATGCTTCGTATACCGTGGACCGATAGGGTTAGTAATGCAGACATACTATAGAGAGCCAGAGCCAATAGAGAGCTGTTGTTGAGTGTAAAAATTAGAAAGGTCTCATATTTGGGTCATGTGCTAAGAGGAGAAAAGTACCACCTCCTTCGACTGATATTAATGGGTAAAGTGGAGGGACGTCGGGGAGTTGGTAGAAGGCTGCGGAACTTCAAAGAGTGGACAGGGATAACAAGAGTTCCGAACCTGTTTCGGTGGCGCAGGAAAGAGATGCCTTTGCTGTAGTGATCGCCTACGTTAGGGGGACCTGACACGGCACCGAAAGAAGAAGAAGAAGTGTTTATACCGCACCATTTTATTTTATTACCGCGTTTGTTTTTATATTCACTACTCTCCCTCGTAATTTTCGACCCCTTTCTATTATACTATAAAAATAACGACTAACACCGAGCCCCAACATAAATATAGTTTTGCGACTTAACCATTAGACCACCGATACTTGAAGGGTATTTCTCATCACATTGGAATGCGTGCACCTTGCAAACCCCCCTAAATATTTTCCATCCCATACAGAACATAAAAAGGTGGAAAAAGACGGAGAAATGCGGTCGGAATCGATAACTCGAGATGAGTCATCTTCGTTTATGCGCCGGTCACCCAATAGAAAGTTAATACGTTCACCAAAGAGCGATGGAACTCGAAAGTCTTGATAAATTTGTATGAATTTTTGGAAATTTACGTGAATAATAACCATCAAAACAATTGAAACGCATAAAATTGATAATGCAATTGTTTTGGAACACAGCGCAAACTTGCTTCGAGTCAGCATCGTAAATATTTCAGACGAAGAATAAGACTTTGAAATCTTTGAAATGAGGTCAATTGTGTTTTTTTATTTAGGTTAACAAATAAATAAACACAAGAATCAAGTTTTCTTTTATAATATTTTTTTTGTAATAAGAAAGGTAAGGATTATATGCTTTGTACGATGAATGTCGTTCTTAAAATTATTAGCGCTTTATTAATTTGATATAAGCAGCTTGTTTGTTTATATTAGTTCACATACTACTTTTAGATAATAAAAAATGTATTAAGATTAATTAATAAATAATACATTTTTTAAAGGAAACCTTGATACGTTTAAGGATATAATACTAGCGGACCATCCAAAGAATCTAAACTATCCAGATCCACTCAAACACACAAAAAATCATCAAAATCGGTTTAGCCGTTTAGGAGGAGTTCAACTACACACGCCCGTGCAGATGGATTATATATACACCGATACTCGTATATACCGATGTTAGCATCGTCTGGTCTTACAATCAACTGGCAGGTTTTACAAGCAGCTGTCGCGATAACATATAATCAATTGTGATATTAATAACAAAGTGTTTTATTTAAACAGTTAATAATGTTGAAATATCAAAGTGTTACCGCCAAAACATTGGATTATCTTTAAAGATTATGCCAAAGAAACAAAATCACACTATGATTATAATTATGAATAAAAACTATTTTACAAGTATTCCAATTTTGAATTTCTCGACAAATATTAACTTTATTAACGAAATACACTTTGTTCTTAGATAAAATGATTCACTAGTGGAACAAACTTTGTTTCTCTTCGATGGCCCTACAGCCCATATCGAGCCTTAGCCTCCAACTCCTCCTGTCCTCCGCTTCGATCCTCCAATCTGACACCCGTAACATTCTTGCCCCATCTGTCCCAACTTCATCCTCCCATCGCAGCCTTGGTCGTCCAATTGGTCTTCTACCACCTGGGTGCCACTCCAGCAATCTTTTTGGGGTTCGCGATGACAGCATCCTCTGCACGTGAGCCGCCCATCTCAGTCAATTCAAACTAACCTGTGTGGAGAGATTGGGAGCTTTGTAAATATGGTACAGCTCGTCATTATGCCGTAGTCTCCAACCTTCACCGTCATTCACAGGTCGCAGAATTCTGCGCAGCACCCTTCTCTCAAAAGTATCCAGTCGCTCTGCGGATTTCGCTGTCATTGTCCACGCCTCACATCCATAGGTCACTACTGTTCGGATGATTGTTTTATACAGGATGATTTTGGTTTTCTAGTGTACGTTTCTTGATTTGAGCGCTGGTAATAGAGAGAAGAATGTTTTGTTGCCAATGGTGATTCTTCTTTCGATTTCCTTGTGATCTTCGTTTTCTTTTGTTATAGATGAGCCCAGGTAAGTGAAGTCCTCCACTATCTTAAAGTTGTAAACTTTATTTAAATTTAGAGAAACATAAATCAATAATATTGTTTTTATTGTTTCTTGATCAATAATGCAAAACTCGAAAGCGTCTAATTTCTCGAAGTGTTATTATATTTTATAGGAATCGCATGTAAAATGAATTAAATTTAAATGACTATAAAATAGACATTCAATTCAGTTTATTTTTTATCTGTTATTTTTACTAGCTGTATTACGGTTGAAAGTATAATCGGGTGATTTGGTTTCTTTGGTATAATATTAAAAAAAAAATTCAAATGCATTAAATATTATTTAATAATATTTGTGTCAACCCTGATAATATGATTGCGAGTTTGCACTTGTCAGGGTTACTATTCGTTACGATCCTTCGGGCCGGATGCAAATCGGCCTTCGAGAAACCGGAAACGGAAATACCGAACGGACCCTCGGAGGGGTGCAAAAACTACCCCCAGGAGATGCGAGAGGATTGAGAAGGTGAACAAAAGCGCGGGGTGAAATTTGAATTTCGAATTTTGGAATCTAGCACACATGTCGTCGTAAAATGTGTATCAACTTATTGATGCCTGTAGTAGTATTTTCGTTGTTATAAAAATAATTACTTAAAATATATGATTAAATCATAAACAAATTTTGTTTGATATACAAAGCGTAGTTTTTACAAATAAGATTGTAAGGCAATTTTGAATTTTAGTTTTAGATTACTTGCAATCTCGTGAGTTGATGTTTGGAAACGTTCGTTTTTTTAGAAGTTTCATTATATTTTTCGGAAATGATGCACGTCTAAATATGCAATTACTTTAACCGTCGCGTTGCCATGTGGTCAATTGAGTTTCCACTGCCAATTTAAAGTTGATTTTCTTAAAACCTATGAACCCTAAAATTATAAAAAAAATTGTAATCCTCCATTGAAGTGTTCTCAATATTTCATAATAAAAAAAAAGCAAAAAATTACTTCCTTCATCCCAAAAAAAAATATTTTCTAAGACTGCCCTCACCTTCATTCGTGTTAAGGTAGAATTTGTTTTGCTAATATTTACAACTTTATCAAAAGTGACAAATACTTACTCGCTGTTTTGAACGTATTATAAATTATATCTTTGGCCTTTTCAATAGGTACGTAATAATACCGACTGTGGATGGAAACGCAGCACGCAACTTAATAATATCAGAACTGTGAAAATATTAATCTCCACCGTTGCCAGTCCCAAGCCTGGATGAGAAAGGAGGAGGGTCACTGGGTTAGGCTAGCCACCTGCCCGGGGTAAAAAAGATTCGCGCTCATAGTACAGAAAACACAGCCTCGGAACACGGATTGACCTGGAAAAAGACCTCGGCATTGAAAAGGAACAAACGATTTCGGAAATTAAATACCACAAGGATAGCATGCTGGAACATAGTGTCTTGGAATAAAAGAGATCAGGAGATCATAATGGAACTAAATAACCACAATATCGATATATGTGCCTTGTCAGAAACTAAAAAGAGAGGGAACGGAACATCAAAGTTCTCCAATTACATATTTGTATACAGTGGGAAAAAGAAAACCGAAAGAGCCCACTCAGGAGTTGGCCTCCTATTACACGAGAGATACGAAGACCACATTGAAAATATCCAATATATTAATGACAGGATTCTAAAAGTGACGATTGATCTCAACTCCAAGAAGGTACATCTGATTAGCGTATACGCACCAGATATCACAAAACCAAAGGACGACACGGAAGATTTCTATAATAATTTACAAAATGCTATTGACAATACACCCCAGTCAGAGAAGACTATTATTCTGGGTGATCTTAATGCCAGAGTTGGTGACAGCATCTTAGATGGAGTCAAGCAAAGGTTTAATGAGCCCGATATAAATGCAAACGGAGAGAGCTTGATCGACTTTTGTGCATGCAATGAACTAAGAATTGCCAACACCTATTATAATCATAAGATGCAACATAAATACACTTTCCTGAACTCAAGGGGCGATAAATCAATGATTGACTTTATTATCACCAATAGAGCAATACACCCTACACAAATATTGGATGTCCGATCCTTGAGTTCGGCAAACATTGGGTCGGACCACCAATTGGTGTTATGCAAAATGATTATGAAGCGACCTCAGAAAATAAGAAAGCCCCCTAGATACATTGAAAAATATAATATTGAATCATTGGAAGACGAGAGTACAAAATATCTTTACAGAAATCGAATATTACAGAAAATTAAAGATAATTGCATAGGAGAACATGATACTTTGGAACAGGCATGGGAGAAAATTAAAACCAACATTAACGACGCCGCCTCGGAAGCACTGGGGAAAAGAAATATTAACATTAATTCAATGACCAAACCCAAACCATGGTTTACTGAAGAAGTTAAAACCCTTGCCAAAGAAAAAAGACAAAGCTACTTAATATATAAGAGCAACCCCACACCAGAAGAATACCGCAAATATAAGAATACAAGAAACAGAGTCAACGCGGAAATCAAGAAAATAAAAACAGAATATTGGGCCAAATTCTCAAAAGATATGGAATATGACCTTCATGGTGCCCAAAGAAAAGTGTGGAAACTACTTAAAAACCAAAGAAAGCCTATCAATGAATACACTCAGACAACAAAAATTCCAATTGATGAATGGGAAAGGTACTTCAAACAACTCTATTCTATGGACCCGGGGCACGGATACCCGACAATTGAAGCTACTGTAGAAGAAACGTTCAGTGAAATAGAGACACTGACACATATTAAGAAGCTGAAAAATAGGAAGGCTCCCGGAATCGATAACATCCCCAATGAATTAATTAAGTACTCTGGCGTAGAATGTATAAAAGAGATCCAAAACATATTTAACAGGATATTGGCCGCTGGAGCTATACCACAGGAATGGAGAATAAGTATAACAACACCTGTATTTAAGAAAGGGCAAAAGAAAAACCTAGAGAACTACAGAGGTATCTCCTTATTATGCACAATGCTTAAGCTATTTACAAGTATTCTGAAAACGAAACTTGAGCAAAAGATAACGAATAGGGAAGAACAGCAGGGTTTTCGACGAAATCGATCCACAACAGATGCAATCTTCATTCTGAGGCAACTGAAAGAGAAGGCAATTGAATATAATAAAGTAGCCTATATATGTTTTGTCGATCTGACTAAGGCATTTGACAGGGTGTTGTTAAGAGATATTGTAAGAAAATTACAGGAAGGAGGAATATCCAATACATTGATAAAGACTGTCCAAGATCTATATACCAATTGCAAAACGAAAATTAAGGTTGACAATGAACTGTCTAGGGAAATTCCTACAAGCAATGGTATAAGACAGGGAGATAGTTTGAGCCCCTTTCTGTTCAATCTTATTATGGACGAAATTATAGAAGAGGTAGCTGGCCTGGGACTAGGTTATAAAATGGGCAGTAAAACTGTGAATGTCATTTGCTATGCGGACGATGCCGCATTAATAGCAGAGTCTGAAGATGACCTGCAAAGAATGTTGTACAAATTCCACACAGTATCCCAAAGGCTAAATATGGCTATATCAGTCAACAAAACAAAAAGTCTCACTATATCTAGGCAACCTGCAAGATGTAAACTGACTGTTGATGATATACCTGTGGAGCAGGTGATGAGTTTCAGGTATTTGGGAGTGGAGATCTGCAGCCAAAGTGACCTTTATACCGAAGTACGTGAACAAGTCAGTAAAGCCTCTGCCATGTCAGGATGCCTGAAGAATCTGGTCTGGAAAAACAAGCACATGCGTATCGACAGCAAGATCAGAATATACAAAACATGCGTGCGACCCATCATGACGTACGCTGTAGAGACGCGGGCTGACACTGTGCGAACCAAGGGACTACTTAGAACATCGGAGATGAAGGTCCTAAGATCAATTACTGGAAAAACCCTCCGAGATCGTGTCCGCAACGCAGACATAAGGAAAACCTGCGAAATAGAGGATATCGTTCAGTGGAGTAGATCCAGAAGAAGATACTGGAGGGACCATGTAGCCCGAATGGATGGTGACAGACTCGCGTATACAGCCGCCTATGAAATCCCTTCCGGACACCGCCCACCTGGAAGACCGCCTAAGAGATGGAGGGACAGCTGGATCTCATCATCCGACGAGATATGATTTCTGTGTCACAGATCGTCAGATCTATCAAAAGAAGAAGAAGAAGAAGAAGAAGAAAATATTAACACTTTACCAAAAGGGACAAATATTAATACGTACTCGTTGTCTTGAATGTACTATACATTTTGCCTAGGTGCCTTTATCATATGTAAAATCTCGTAAAGTCTCGCCCCGCCGGCCGCTGCGCGGAGACATGTTTATACTTGGTGTCCAGTTGCTTGTATGCTGTGTGCATTCCATATCAGAAATCGCATGGTTCCAGAAAAAAATTAATAATGATATGTTTTTCAAATAATCCATGTATGTTATAGATATCGATCTATTGCTAATGAAATTCCCTACAAGATGACATAAATTAAATTTTGATTCATCGAGTCATATGCTTGATATTTAGATAAAGTTAGCGGTAAACTGTATTTACCACATGGGAGCGAGCGTTTTGTTTTGAACACGGTACGTTAAGGGTTAAAATGCGTATTATTTTTTAACAGGGAGTTCTATCATTCTTCAAGAAATAATAAATGCTATATTGTCTTTAATACTCGTATACGGGTAGAATTGGTGGCCCCTAATTCCACGAGGAGTATATTAATCTAAAAAAAGTAATACCTATTGATATATGTTATTTTAAATATTGTATCATAATGAACGACAATCTCTAGTATTGGTCAGGTCGCGAATTTTTGCGCATTTCGATTTAAAAAAATCTGTGAGATTTTTTGTGCTATGTACGGTCCGAATTGCAATATAGTATACATATATGCCTATACATATTACAAATAAAACATTTGTCGAAATTAACTTACTAACCATCACGCCGTTTCCCCGAAGGGGTAGACAGAGGGAATGGACCGCCACACATTTGTATCCTGCCATCCTTCTTCCAATAATTGAATACGTAAAATATTACTAGTAATTTTTCTTTATCACACGGTTCTAACTATCAAAACGTCATAGCAAAGGTAATGGACCACTACACCAATATAAGCTTTAAGGATTTTTTAAATTGTAAAATATAATTCTCTCAATTAATTTGCAGATTAAACAAAAGCATGTAAGGACAAAAATTGTTTTTATTATATAAACAATTTTAAGATGCATATTCAGTTAAAATCCACTGATGTTTGTGGTTTGTGGCAAGATGGCAGCGAGCTATCGAAACCGGTCGAAGACACACACATCAGTGGATTTTAACTAAAAATACATCTTAAAAATATTTTTTACAATTTTTATTATTATCATTATTTACAATGAACTTCTACCATAAAATTTCAAATAACATTATGATTTTTTTAAACAAAAGTATGTGGGAGTAAGTTAACTAGTGGGAGTAGGTTTTCTATTGGGAGTAGGTTTACTATCATAGTATAGCTGAACAAATAATCCTTTGCGGCGGTGTCGGAAGATTAAAATGAAATTGCAATAGTTTTAATAGGGCGAAGACTACTTGTGAGTCTAGAGTATAGTATATGTAGGTACAAATAATACAGAATGTCGAGAAACTTGAAGGATTGCATTGGAAGAGAAAATGAATTACAGGGGTGGTTCATGAAATTTTTATAAAAAAAATTAATTAAATCCATTATTTATTTAATCATTGTTCGTTGTGTGCGCGGTTCACTACGTTAGCAGTTTATTAAAAAATGGCAATAATTTTAGTATCTTAAAAAATATTAAATTATATAAAAACATTTTTTCTTATCACGAGACCCAGATTTATTATTATTGATCCCAAAATGTTATTATTGAATAAACATTTATTATAACATCGAATTCAATCGATATATAATACAAGGCTTACCATATTTTCTACAATTTTAATCGTCTTCAAGTTTGTTTTTAAAATATTTGTATGAACGTGGAATGGAACGCCACTGGTTGCCAGAGACGCCATAGAAAATTGAATTTTTATCCTTCGCTCTGTACAAACAGCGCCACATTCAATCAAGCAATTTGCTGGATATTACGAGTGAATAGAAGAAGAAGACTCCCTGAGTTCTCGGTATATTAATAACCTTGTTTCCGCTATGTAACCATAATTTAGTAAGATATAAATTGGCTTTGGAAATATTTATACAGGTAAGTAAAGAAAGAAGACTGAGTAGATATATAATATTAAAGTGATGACGATATATTCTAAAAATAAAAATCTTCTTCTTTTCGGTTTAGGCCTTTTGACCTGTAACTCTTTTCGTCAAGTTTCTTCTTAGGAGGACTACCAGGTGTCCTTTCTTCTCTTTAGAGGTCTTCCTTGAGGCCTGCTTCTTTATCCATAGCTTTTTACCACCGCATTTCTCATGGGCATGCTGGGGACCAAAAGTATGCAGATAAGGAAGGATGGGTTCACACTAATACATTTTTACTGACTTATAACGAGATTCTTTTAGAATTTGGCCATTTTGGAAGCAAACAAACAAAAAAACAAAACCATCACGCCGTTTCTCCGCAGGGGTAGGCAGAGAGAATGGACCGCCACACTACTCTATCCTGTCGCAGGTAGTTATCAGGAACAAAAAGACCTATTTGCTCCAGAACATAGGGGTTCTCGATGGAGCCCCGAATCAGTTTGTAAAAATGTGATGTTAGTAATCCTTCCCTCGTTAGTTCGAGGGAGTTATACCCCAATGTTAATGGAACCAGAAATAGAGGAAGACCGAGGAAAACGTGGCACGATCAAATTAATCAAATATTGAATATCGGCCATGTGAGGAGTCAGAGAAATCGACGCGCGTGCATTACACGATGTATGAATGTTGAGGAAGCGAGAGAAATATGTCAGGAAAGAAAAGTGTGGTAGTACATTCTTCCTGCCTACCCCTTCGGTGAGACGGCGTGATGGTTAGTTAGTTAGTTAGAACGCTGTTTTGTATCAGAACTAATATTTCATGCTGAAATATATATATTTTTGAAGCTTTACGAAACTTTTATAAAATATATTTGACTTATTCGCTATTCCGTGGTATCGCTACGGTAACCAAACTTGTCCTAGGATCATAATATGAGATATTTAACTTGTACCACCAATCAAATACGTGACAATCTTGCACCTGGACTGCAGAGACGGCACGTAGCATTAAAAAAAATGCCGAAAATTATTTTAGAAAAATATACTCAAATTGAGATCTCATCATTATACAGATTATAATAAGGAAACCAAGAATTGTAAATGTTCAACTTTTTCTTCTTGCTGTTCCTCTTCTTACGGAGGTGAGAGAAGTTTCATGGCTAGGCTTGATACATCAGCTCTAAACAGGGATGTTTTGCGGCAACTGAAAATTTCTCAAAGGTTTTTTAGCCAAGATTTATTTCATCTCCCGACACTTCGTTTTCCATTGGACAATCAGTTGCAGCACACTATATTTATCGTTTCTTATAAGATTCCATGTGCTTTATTATCATGGAAATTTATTTTTCTTTCTTCATTCGCTGCAGTACTTCCTCGTTTGTGACTCTCTCCGTCCAAGATATTCTACTATATATCCACATTTCAAAGGCTCTAGATTTTTGGTGAAGTTTTTTTGTCATGATCTGCATTTCCATACCATAGAACAAGACAGGTAGCACCTAGCATCGAATTATTCCCATTCGCAATTCGATGGGTAGGTCTCTGATGAAAAACTGAATGCGGTTCCATTCATCATTCAGACATTCTGAACAATTCTGATACATTTCACGAAACTCAAATATTTATATACCATTTTACCATACAAAATAGATTAACACCATTTTCTAAACCGCAACCCGATTTTCAAGAAGAAAAAAAATCGAACCCGCTCCTTTCATTAAAGTTACATAAAATATAAAAAAATATACTTATATGTTAACCATATCTTTAAGAAGTCTATAAGGCCAATTACCTGTGCTATCAAACATATATTTTTTTAGAAAAATAAAATGATTCGACCAGTAAAAAGTATAGAGGGAAGGAAGAAAAGGAGAGAGTGGGAGAGAGAAGGAGAGATAAGGAGAGAGAAGGAGAGAGAGGGAGAGAGAGGGAGAGAGAAGGAGAGGGAATTAGAGAGAGGGAGAGAGAAGCAGAAAGAGGGAGAGAGAAGGAGAGAGAGAGGGAAAGAAAATGAGAGACGGGGAGAAAGAAGGAGGGAGAGGAAGAGAGCAGGAGAGAGAGGGAGAGAGAAGGAGAGAGAGGGAGAGAGAAGGAGAGATAGTCAGTGAGAGAATTTATCAAGAATAATAAAATAATTTATTTAATCATGTCCTGTCCATGTCAGAATGTGATCCCGAAGAAAAATCATTTATTTTATACCATAGAAGTTTATAATGCGAAAAGATTGTACATGTCCCCACGAAGCACCATGTGTTTCCCTTTCATGGTACTTGTTATTACTTAACCATGGTAAGCCGTCCATTTGAATGTGCTTTAATTAAAGGTGTTAATCATTCTAAAATCATTAAAATAGATTTACTAATATAACCAAATCTTAACTAGCTAAAAAAACTAGCTACATCTAATTTAAAGCATCAGCGAATTTGTGAAAACTCTGATCCTTTGAGGAACAGAGATAAGTATCACATTTGCATTTATATAATGCATACAATTAGAAATTTTCTTAAGTGTTATTTACTTTTCAAAATTAACATATATTTGGCTTGTGGTATAATTTAAATAAACATAACAACAATAAAAAAACAACAACAACAACAATTCATATACCTAAATGAAAACTTCCGTCTTTTAGGAGTTTTATATGGAATGACATGTTTCGCCCTCCTAAGGCATTATCAAATTTGCACAGAAGGGCGAAACCTGTCATTCCATATAAAACTAAATAAAACTCCTAGAAGATAAACGTTTTCATTTATATTAATTATTTTACATTATTGTTTAAGAAACAATAAATAACACCAAAATTACAATAATAATAATAATGATAATAATATTAATAATAATAATAATAACAATAAAAAAAATAAAAAAAAAAAAAATAATAATAATCATGACAATAATAATATAATGGCGATAGATTAGCTACCTAACATATGTTATGAGAATCAATAGTCAAAGAGTTTTTAATAGTTTCTGCTTCTTCTTGGGTTATTATCCATGAAGCAAAACGCCTCCAATCCTCTCTATATACAGTTATTGGTTTTAAACAACCGGCTTTATACAAATATGGAAAGCAACGGGAAACTACCAAATCAAAGGCCCAAGTGTAATCGCAAGAACTAGCAACAATTTGCTGCTTCACTTTGCTGCAAACCAATTCCTAGGATTGAAACATGCAAAGAAGAAGAATAATAATATAATGATAAGAATAAATATTCTTATAATTATTATCATTATTCAAAATTATTATATTTCTTGCTAAGATAAGGTTTGCTTAATTTAGATTATTTATGGTGAAGTACATTAGTAGAAAATATTTTATTAACAGGTCATCACAAATATGAGGCATGTTATAATTGCTTTTGAATTAAACATAAATATTGATAATATTCAAAAGTAAATACACATTACATATACTTAGGAAATTGAAAATAACTATCTTAAATCCACTAATTAAAAAACACGACATGTTTCGGAGGATACTTCCATCTTCAGGTGTAAAAATATAATAAAAACTAAACAATGAAAGACTAATATAAAAACGCATTTAAAATTGGATACAAAATTGAAATATAAAGAATTATTTTAATTAAAATGTAAAAATATAATAAAAACTTGACAAAAAAAGACTAATATAAAAACGCATTTAAAATTCGATACAATAATTCAAATTTACAAATTTATTTTAATAAAAAAAAAATTCAATTTGAATTATTGTATCGAATTTTAAATGCGTCTTTATATTATCTTTCTTTGTTTAGTTTTAATTATATTTTTACACCTGAAGATGGAGGTATCCTCCGAAACATATCGTGTTTTTTTTTTTTTTAAATAATTAGTGGATTAAACAAAGTTTTTTTCATTTTCCTAAGTATATTACTACGGAATTCCACAATGTTAATGCCTTAGCGTTCAATAAACACATTATATAATACGTGTGGTTGGCTTGTTTGAAATATTTCTAATCTTCTTATAAATGGAAACCAAAAATGGCACAATTGAAAAAAGCGAAAAAAGGGGTTGTTTTGTTTTTTTCATATTAAACGTGTCACTCTGCGATTCAAACATTCGCATGTGCTAGGATGTGTTTTACGGGATTACTTTATTTATGACAATGGAATAAATTCTGAACTCCACTGGTGGTGGGTCGATTTAACAACGCACAAATTTAAAAATATATAATAAAAATGCTTCATCTTCTTAACAACATTCCAAGTTAAAAATAGTATATATAAATTGGAGTGACATCTCCAGGCGTTACCTAGCAATACGTAAATGGCGGTAGCCTTTCACATTGCGTAAATAAAAAGATCTTCTGCTTAATGCTTAAAATCCAATCTTTATAGATGGTGCTAGTGTGTAGATTAAAACTGACTTGTGAAGCTTGGTGTTACATATTAGCATATATACAACTTCCAAAAATTTGGCAGACATGGTGGTCGTAAGAGGGGAGGAATGGGGGCTGTTGTATTACATAAAACGTGCGCTTAACCCAACCAATGATAGGTCATAAGTCCTCGAATAACACCTCGATCACCATATTCTGTTCCCAATTTGCATCTTCGTCTTTATACAATTAATCCTTCATCTTCTTGTTCGGTAGTCGGCCGCGTGGTCGGGTAGGTAGACCTTGTCTCGAGTCATCTTGAGGTCCATTTACACTGGACAGTCATCAGCCGATACCGACACGTCACGAGTTTGCGATAAGCAAATAATCTTTTTGTTTGTTTTGATAGTGTCTTGTTACTTTTAATTCATGTCGATTCCGTTCATATCATATTTAAATACCAGAGATAATCGCCTTCTCCACGGCAAATTTAAATAGTAGTAAAAATGGTATTCTGTAAAAAAGAATTATATACTGTAGGAAACATATCCTGAAAAATATTGATCATTTTTATTAAGTGTCAATTTTATGTAGGTAGGTGCTTTCTTCGGCAAACCGCTTATTTTATTTTTGCATTTGAGATAACGAGTCGGTGAGATTCAATACTATTTTTATCGTGACGTGTCGGTATCAACTGATAACTGTCCAGTGTAAATGGACCTTTAAGGATTTTATTTTCTTGCATACGGGAGACATGCTTGTTCCAGTATCATCTCTTTTGACGTCCCCATCTGACAATGTCTTCAACCTCACAAATGCTTAAGATTTCTGTATTTCTTATTCGACCACGAAGGCTTTTGCCGGCTTTATATTGTAGTATTTTCATTTTGTTGAAGCGCAGGAGTTGCATGGTTTGGGATATGTCGGTTCTGGATTCTATTGCGTATGTCATGGTAATGTTAAGATAAAACAAAACTCATTTTTCTTCTTTTTTTCTGATTGCAGATCTTGCGATCTATTTATGCAGGATATCAACTTTCTTCATGTGAAGAAGGCTACCAGCCTTCTCTCCATCTCTTTGGTGGTCGTCCTGGTGGTCGACGGCCCTCTGGAGTCTCGTGCATCATGATCTTAGGAATTCTTGCTGGATCAATTCTCTCGATGTGTTTCCTCCAGAATCGTCTTCTCTGCCTACTCCATCTCACTATGTCTTCAATTTTGCAGGATTCGCGAATTTCTTCATTGGGTATCCCTATCTCTAAGGGTTCTCCCCACATTAGGTCGCATTGTTCTCATTTCTGCCACTCTTAGATGTTTTATGTAGAACAAAACTTCTTCTTCTTCTGTTTTATTTAGGACTGTGTCCTGTTATTTCTCAGAGCCTGTTCCTGGGATGCAGATGTCCAACTGTCTCGCCATCTTTTAGGTGGTCTTCCTGGAGTTCTATTTCCTGTTGGTGCTTTATTTGCGGCTATATTTATCACTCTTTCAGAACATACTCTTTCCACATGATCTCTCCAGTAGTATCTTCTCAGTCTTCCCCATCGCACGAGAACAAAACTAAGAAATTTTAATGAGACGTCACATTTCCCCCTGATTAAGAAATATCGTCAAATATATTTAAAAAAATCGAAACCAGTTGGCAATAGGTAATTATTTGGTATATAAATCCAATTATTTAAAGTCTTTAAAATACTTCAAATCGATATTTAAAAACTAGATTTTTTTAAGCAGTTTCACGTTCTGCCCTTGTAGCACTGTAAAATATTCGCAGGCCCTAATAAATACGATTACCATCCTAACCAATCGGATTAAAGCGGCTATTTATCGGGTCTGCCTTTCATAAAACACGTTTTATTCTCAATTTTGGATGTTCTTATGGCTATATAATAAAATAGTCAGTAATACTAACGTTAAAGTATGTATGAGGTATACATGCGAATGATCTGATGATGAATGTGAACAAGTCCAAGGTAATGATTTTTTGAAAAAGTAGAAATCATGACGGTCTTCAAAATTAGCGTGAATGGTGAAAATTTGGAGCAAGTAGATGAGTTCGTGTATTTGGGTAGTATGTTTACAAAATATGGAGTGTGGAGAAGGATATTGAAAGAAGGGTTGGAGCAGGCAACAAAGTGAATGATACATTCAAATTTGTCATCGCAAACGAAAACCTATCCAAAAAAGCTAAAATGGCAGTACACAGTGGTGTTCTTGTACCGATCCTTATGTATGGAAGCGAAGCATGGAAGTGGCAAAAAAAGAATGAAAGTAGAATAAATGCACTAGAAATGAGATTTATAAGATGAATGTGAGGAAGAGTTGTCACATAACACAGCATCTTAAGGAGCTCCACTGGCTGAAATGTCCAGAAAGGATTCAATACAAGCTCTGCTGGACGGTCTATAAGGCGTTTCATGGAATGGCACCAGCATATATATTTGAACTATGCATCAACGAGAACCTGAATGCTAGACAGTTTACACTGCGATCAGCTAAGTCTTCTGCGATCGGTAGATTGACTGTGCCAAAACGCTGTCCAAGCACAAACTTTGGCGACCGAGCCTTCGCGGTAGCCGGCTCTTCAGCCTGGAACAGTCTTCCAGCAGACCTTGCATTGAGAATCAATCAGAGTTTAGATCGAGACTCAAAACGCACCTTTTCAAATTATCATTTCCTGACAGGAAGGGCTTCGTGAGGTGCAGCCCTCATACTAAATATGTTTATTATTTTTGTTATCATTAATATAATATTATCTCGTTGATAAAACGGAGCATCTTCTACAGCGCCCTTGAGATGAGTAATTCATAAAAATGGCGCTCTATAAATTATCCAATTTATTTATTTATTTATACTCTGTGTATGATAGAGTGTCGAATGAAAATATAAGAAGTGAATGATGGTGTTATGAACAAAATAATGAAAGGATTATTAAGTTGGTTTGGACACATGGAAAGAATGAATGAAGAAAGAATGATAAAAAAATTATATGTAAACGATGTAAATGGAACTAGAAATAGAGGAAGACCGAGGAAAACGGGATACGATCAAATATTGAATGTCGGCCATTTGAGGAGTCAGAGAAATCGACGCGCATGCATGACAGGATGTATGAATGTTGAGGAAGCGAGAGAAATATGTCAGGAAAGAAGTTTCTATTATTATATTATCATTATATTCTAACTATTCTTCCTACCTATCCCTTCGGGAGACAGCGTAATTTGAACCTTTTCAATTTTATTCAATCTTATTCAATATAAACTACATTTTATATGATATATTATCTCTAACATCATTTAATAATTTTTTTTACGTTATAGTCAAAAATATTAGTTTGCAGAAAAGTCTATTAACATCTTTGCTCGTTCTTGAGATGCCATTTGGGCCTTTTTAATGTGGTAGATTCCCGTTGCTTTCCACTTTTTTTATATACAACAGGTAATTTGAACCCAAATACCATATACAAGTTTTAGGTATTGATTTTCATTACATATGAAAGGTAGCTAGTCTATCGCCATTTTTATTGTCACGTGAATTCTACCATACCAATGACAACGTGATAATTTATATTTTATTCAATTTACCTAAGCAAATATTTAAAGGGAAAAGGTTAGAAAGTAAAATATAAGAGATACCTGTTAGACGGAAGTAAGCTGAGAAGATGGGGCAGGAAAAGACAGTGGTCCTGGAGAGATAATATACTCTGCAAGAATTCTCTATTTGGTTGCCCACAATAAACTCAAGGGAAATTGCCTACCAGGAAGGCCGCCGAAGAGTTGGAAAGCTGTTGTTCCACGCACCAAGAAGTTGATCCAGATCAATGATCTAGAATAATAAGAAAAAAGATAATATATATAAAATAAATTGATGACGCGTTCATTCACCTTCTTTTTTTGTTTTTTGTTTGTTTTTATTTTTATTTTTTTATCTAAAAGCCGTGCCACACTGTTTTAAACAAGCTCTCCACATCGGTCTCCACCGCCGTCTTAAAACTGTGTAGACACTTGTTTGAAACCAAAATTCGTTTGACCTTCAACAAACTTTGTGGACGGACGCGCATAGTATGCGTGTGGATCCACCGTTTAAACACGCATTCCACATGTGGAGAGCTTGTTTACAACAGTATGTGGACGCTACACCAACCATGGGCTCCACTGCCTTCCACCAAGGTCATCCCTGTGGAGAGTTTGTTTCAAACAGTGTGCCACGGCCTTAATCTTGAATGTAACTTACACACATGGTGTGGGTATGTGTATGTGTGTATATATTCTTTTTTATCTCCTGTACGTAATTTTTATTTTCCATTAACAACAACAACAAAACATCATGCCATTTTCCGCAGGGGTAGACATAGAGAATGGACTGCCACACTAATCTATCCTGACATACAATATCCTCAAGCTTCCTCCACATTCATACAGCGAGTCATACACGCACTTTCCATTATGTTATTTTATGTTGTTTAATATACATATACACACATTTTACACATTTTCCATTATGTTATCCTTATTCTCGTTTTTGTGTTTTGATGTTATATGTTAGTTGTCTGTTTATGTGTGCAAATATTGATTACCGTTGTTACTAACATGTCATTTTTTGTAAAAGCCCTGGCGGCGTTTATGTCAATAAATAAATAAATTTTATATATAATTCTTATATACATATGACGACCTTTGTGGCCGAGTGGTAAGTGCTTTGACTGTCACCCTGAAGGTCCCGGCAGCTTGATTGTCACACTGATTTTTGTCTGATGCAGAATTCACGTGTCAATAAAATGGCGATAGATTAGCTATCTATCGCATATCACGAGAATCAATATGATAGCGATGTCCTAAACATCGATTTGGCTCTCGCTGTAATGATGTAAAGAGCGATTCAACGAAATATTAATATTCATAATAATAATAATAATAATAATAATAATGGTTATGCCTGTGGGTAGGGCAATATCATTGCTTAATCGGGTCGCCTCGGATGTCGACATATTTCGTGAGCCTAGAGTTGCTTCAAGGATGCAATATTAATGTTATGATTCTTTCTAATTCTTAATCTTACTGTTTTTTTATGCTTCTCTTATAAATTCTTATAATGTAATTGCAAATGATCTGGAATTATATATCTGTAATGTTTGTGATTTTAATTCAGATTAATGAAATGAAATGAAGTTATATGATATGTATTTGAAACAAAATCTGTTAAAAGTGTTATTAACATTAGCATTCATAAAATTTATCAATTTTTTTTAACGTTTTTAAATGATAATGACTGATTACTGTTATTGATTCTTGTGATAAAATATTAAATTTCACGTTCAAACCTTGTTTCATTCCAGTCATTTGTTTTTATCAATAAAGTATTCTCAATTTATAATGAGGAAATTGGAGAAGTGGTCGCAAAAGATCTGGAGAACGGAAAAAGATATACTTTTCGTAGTTTTTAGATAATTTATTTCATACAAGTATCGTCTCCGGAAGAGAACAACGATAAATAATACTTCAGCGCCGCAGTATTTGCACTGCGGCTGTTTTAAGGGAAATATAAAGGAAGCATTGGCTTCAGTTATTAAATTAACTTTTCATTATTATCGTAACATACATCTTCCTTTAGTGGCGACTCTAAAATGGCAATGGACAGGTCACGTATCCAGAAGCTCAGATGAAAAGTGGACAAGAAGACTGCTGACCGTGGACGGCAAAGAGAAGTGCAGGGCGACCGCAACTACGGTGGAAGGATGATCTGAACAGACATCGGAATAACCTGGATGCAGTCTCCACAGGACAGAGTGACGTGGAAGCGAATGGAAGAGGCTTTTGTCTAGAAGTCGACGGGAATACCCTGAAGAAGGAGAAGAAGAAGAATTATATAAAAATCTTTATATTGTATACAAGGTTAAAGAAAATTTCTATTTAGTGGATCGAATCACATAAAAGTAAGCCATTTATCGAAAAGAAAAATTAATTCGTTATTAAAGTACAGAATTTGGAAATTTATTTCTTAAATTTTTTTTCGTCAGCTTATCTCCATCCACTGCTGGACGTAAGCCTCTCCACAGCCACTCCATCTCTCTCAGTCTCTTGTCAGTGTTCTCCAGGCCTTTCCCGCCGTCCACATAATATCATTGCTCCACCTGGTTGGCTGTCTCCAACCTTTGCCTCCATTCGGTAACCCTCTGGCTTCGTCGACACACAACACTAGCCCACTGCCACTTCATCCTCGCAATGCGTATCCCTACATCGGTGTCCCTAGTTCGTCTTCTAATCTCCATGTTGGGTATATGGTCTCTAAGCGAGATACACAACATTGATATTTCTATGGCCCGTTGTGCAACTTTGATGTTGTGCATTGCTTCTTTAGATAACGTCCATGTCTCGCATCTATAAGTCATCTCAGGTAACACACTGGTCCAGCAATTTTGTTTTTAAATTTTGTGGCATGTCCAACTTGAAGATATTGCCCAGCCTTCCGAATGCAGATCAACCGAGCTGTTTTCTCCTATCAATCTCTTCCGAAATCCAACAGATGACCAAGCTAGACATATTCATCTACCACTTCAAAATTTTTATTATGGATTTTGATGTCTTCGCTTTGTGTGTTAGTCAATATTTTTGTCTTTGTCACATTCATTTTAAAGCCAATTTTTTTGAGATGATTCATTTAAAGCTTCCAGCATTTCTTGGAGTTGTTCGGGAAACTCTGACAACAGAATTATGTCATCCGCGAATCTCAAGTGAGCTAAATATTCTTCGTTTATGTTTACTCCGTGGTTCGTCCAGTCCAGTGTCTTAAACATATCTTCTATTACATTGGTGAACAGTTATGGAGACAAAGTGCCTTCCTGTCTGACACCTTTCTGGATCTGTACATGGTTTGTCATTTCTAAATAATATTGTCCAAATGTACGTTCGCGGCACTCATTTAGTCCAAAAGTAAAATTTCTTATGACGGCTCGGCAGGTAGATACGCGATTGCTGCCATTTTGTGACGAATACGTTCTTTCAAATGCGCCAGTGAGGGTTAATTGGTGAATACTTTAGATTTGAGATAACCAGGACTGCGTGGAGGCCAATTGGTGGTAATCTAGGGGATAGAACGCTTGGCTCCTGATCCAGGAGACATGGGTTCAACCCTGGACACGACCAGATTCCTTCTTCATAATAATGAGCTATTTTCTGCTCATATTGAAGATTGTAAAATAAATTCTAATATCATTGATGTAAATCCTTGATATTAGTCTTTTAAAAAAAAAAAAAAATTATGTCACCTCTCCTAAATATCAATTTGCCAGGGAAAATTACACAAGCTCGTGGCAGATAGGTATTGGACGTGTGTGATGTTGCTCTGTCTTGCTGCAACCATATTCTTTGGTTATATCAAGGAAAGCTTTGCAATTCAGGCACCAAAAATTCGTCTGACATCTCCAAATTACGCTCTGAATTCAAACATAACCTTTATTTTGAGACACCCTGTATTAAGTTTAATTTCACTGATTTTATGGTTTCGACCGGCTTCTCGATCTTTCAGTCAATGACTATCTGGACTAAGACTCGAAGGTGACAGCCAGCTGCCGAAACCGGTGAAAGATACAAAATCAAATGGAATTATACAAAATATATGAAATGTTTAATTTTGAAAACACTGCTATTATTGCAATTTATTTTTTCGAGATTTTCGCCTATTTTGGCATCATAAGGTATTACAAAAAACTAAAGATACAACAAAAAATTCTTTATTTATATAGGGAACAAAGCTCTTTAGATCTTAATTGCACTTACAATAATTATATAATGTATGTTTTTAATACTTAATCATTACAATATGTAACCGCGAACTATTTAAAAATACAATGTTACCAAAAAACACTTTCATATGATATTTTCTGGTTTGTGTTCTCTTGTACTTTAATTATTGTAAACAGTGTATTAAACCATATCAATTATAAGACTGAGTATCGTATTTTGCACCGATAACTCGTATATAAACAGCTACGCGTTTGATTCTAGCCAAATTTGATAATAAAACTTCTAGAAATAATGCGTTTTCTTTGATATTATAAAACATGAATACATTAAATATTTATTTATCTTATCTCCATACGTTTCTTTTTACGTGCCTCTAAATTTTTCGTTATCTTTTATCAGTTGTAAGGCGGCGGAAGTTCGGTTATCTTCAATGGCACCCAAACATTACCCGAATAACACACCATTAAATTAAAGCTGAGGAACGATTTGATAATTTCAAATTCATCCACATCGTTCATGACCTGTTGTATTGAATACAGTTAAGCGACTATGGAAAATACCCTTAACTTATCGGAAAACGGTTACAAGTAGGCGACGATACATTTTAAGCATTTTCAATGAAAGATCCGAGAGAACCGGCATCTCTTACCTCATTTGGCAATTCATTATATAACTTAAGACCTCTAGAAAAAATAAATCGCTAAAATAGCAGTGCACAATGGTGTTCTCGTACCAACCCTCATGTATGGAAGCGAATCATGGATTTGGCAAAAGAATATTGAAAGTAATAAATTCTGTAGAAATGAGATCTCTTAGACGAATGTATGATAGTGTAGAATTAAAATAAAATAAGTGAATGCGGTGCAAATTATGGTGTTATGAATAAAATAATGAAATATCATTAAGATGGTTTGGGCACATGGAAAGAATGAATGAAGAAAAAACGGCAAAAAAGTATATATTTACGATGTAAATGGAACTAGAAATAGAGGAAGACCGAGGAAAACGTGGCACGATTAAATAAATAAAATTATGAATGAAGGCCACGTGAGGAGTCAGAGAAATCGACGCGCGTGCATGACACGATGTATGAATGTTAAGGAATCGAGATAAATATGTCAGGAAAGAATAGTGTAGTAGTCCATTCCTTTTGCCTACCCCTTCGGAGAGACGGCGTTTTGGATAGTTAGTTAGTTAGTTATGCATAAATAAACACGAAAAAATTAAATATTACGAAGTTACATAAATTTGAAAACTTAATGTACACACAATATTATTGTTTAAAAAAAATTAAAAATATTTGCTACTTTTTTTACCTATGGAACTTTTTTCAAAATCAGGTCTTTCCATTTTCGTATATTCATCAGGTCCATTGCCGTTTAATCTCGTTGCTGCTCAACATATTCCAATGAAATTTAAGGTTGAAGACGACCTTCGTGATTGAGTGGTAAGTGCTTTGACTGCCACACCGAAGGTTCAGGATTCGATTCCCGGCAATAACAGTGTGATTGTTACACTGTCTGTGGTCTGATGTAAATTTTACGTGACAATAAAATAGATATAGATTAGATACCTATCGCATGTCACGAGAATCACTATGATAACTATACCCTTTACGTCGATTTGGCTCGCGCTGTAATGATATAAAAAGCGATTCAACAAAATAATAAATAAATAAATAAAATGTCGGCACCTTTTTTTGCTTCCTTCACATTTGCATTTTCACTACTATTGCTTTCCCAGTCATCTTAACTGGCAATGTCTGTTATTTTCTCGTCCGTAAACAAATAGTTTTCGAGTACTTCGTCACTTTTTGTCATTCATATTCCTCCATTTGGTTCCCACTCAAACTGTATTTGGTTCCAACCAGGTAACGACTGCAAATCGTCAGATTTGCTCGGTTCTACAAAACATAAACAATTTAAAAAAAAATTAAGAATTCTTGGAATTAAGTGAAGTTTTTAAGAACAGTGATAAGAATTGTCTAAGAAATGTACAATACTAAACTTGACATTCATGGAAAAGAATTAATAATTCATGGTTCTGCGAAAACTATCTCAGTCGTAAAAAATCCCAATACATTAGGGGTGTCAAAAAGTAATGTCATTTTTTCATGTATGAGATTTGAATCCTTATACATATTTTTTGTTTCATACAAATTATTTATATCATGCGAAATCACATTTCTCAATATTTCCATATACGAATGAAAACACTATGATACTTTATGACGACCTTCGTGGCAGAGTGGTAAGAGCTCTGACCTCCATACCGAAGGTCTAGGGTTCGATTCCCGGCGATGGCAGTGTGATTGTCACACTGTCTTTGGTCTGGTGTAGAATTCACGTGGCAATAAAATGGCGATAGATTGGCTACCAATTACATATCACGAGAATCAATATGATAGCTATACCCTTAACATCGATTTGGATCTGGAGCTCCCCAAAAGAGTGTTGTATGACAATACCAAAATTGGTCGGCGAAACAGCTATCGCAAAATATTAAAAAAATGTGATAACATAATAGTGTGAGAAATCAGTTTATTTTCTCAAAAGACATTACAAACATTTTTTTATAGTTTTAGGCATCTATTGAGAACAGGTTAAACATAATAAATATATAATACCAGGAACGCATGAGAGATGGTTCGACATTAGGAATACAAGATACTCGTACTCTCCAAAGTCAAGAGTATTTGTCTTCTGAACGTACTTCCAAGAATATGAAAGACATCGATCTCCGAAGCGATCATGTTCAGCAGTTTGATTGCTCTCCCCACCGGCATCACCAGAGGCAGGTTGGTTCTGCATGCTGGGAGATATAACAGTCTGTGCTGACGCTGTCGAAGATTACCATCCGGAACATAAAGATGAATAGCCTCCAAGATGATGGAATTCTCAAAGGATCCCCTGATAAATCTGAAGAAATGAGTAGGTGGGCACCCATCCCTTCTTATCTGTAAACTATTGGTCCTCAGTAGCGCGAAGAAGCGTCGGCAGGACTACGATGGTTGGATGGTGTCGTGGCAGACTGTCAGGTCCTGAAGCAGCAAGACTGGGAGGTGGCGGCCAGAGACAGGATGGGATGAAGACGTTTCATGGAGGAGGCTAAGACCCACCAAGAGTTGTAGCGCCGGAGATGAAGAAAAACAGTGTTTAACTATTTCCATTTTTTTCACTTTAATAATTAAAACGAGGTTTTTAATATCTTTGTGCACTAGAAGTGCCACTCCACCTTGGCGTGTAGTGTTATAGTTCCTCTGAAATATAAGGTGGCCTGATTTAAGGCATGTAGCCATTTCACCTGCTAGTCGCGTTTCACTGATTCCTAAGACACTCCAGTTGATTTATTCCAATTCATTTTCAAGTGCTGTAAGTGAGTTACATCCTTAAAAACCGGAAAATATCGATTAACCTGAAACGAAAAGTCTATGAAGCCTGCGTTCTGCCAGTTGGTACTTATGGTCTTGAAACTGTTACATAAGAGACAGAGTCAGAAACGATACGGTGAGAGAAAAAACAAAGGTCACTGACACCATCCACAGGGTGGCGACTCTCAAATGGCAATGGGCAGGTCACGTAACCAAAAGCTCAGATGAAAAAGGGGGACAAGAAGACTGCTGACTTGGAGACCGTGGACGGTAAAGAGAAGTGCAGGGCGACCGCAACTACGGTGGAAGCATGATCTAAACAGACACGTCGGAATAACCTGGATGCAGTCTGCACAGGATAGAGTGACATGTAAGCGAATGGAGGAGGCCTTTGTCCAGGAGTGGGCGGGAATAGGCTAAGGAAGAAGAAGAAGACTAACTAACTAACTAACTAACCATCACGCCATTTCCCCGGAGGAGTAGACAGAGAGGATGGATCGCCACAATGGCCTGTCCTGGCATACCTCTTGGGCTTCCTCTACATTCATACATCATACCATGCACGCACGTCGATTATTCCGACTTCGAATGTGGCCTCCTTCTAGTAATTGATTAATTTGGTCATGCCATGTTTTCCTCGGTCGTCCTCGGCTTCTTTTCCCACTCACGCTACTTGTGTACAACTTTTTAACCATTCTACTCTCATCCATTCGTTCCATATGTCCAAACCATCTCAGGGATCCTTTTTTTAATTTTATTCATGATGCGGTCATCTGCCTTACATTTCTTTCTTATTTCATCGTTCGGTATTCTATCATACAACTTTTCCCGCGCATTCTTCTTAGTGATCAGTCATTTCTACGGCTTTAATTCTGCTTTCATCCTTCTTTTGCCAGTTCCAAGTTTCACATCCATACATGAGGGTTGACACTAGAACTCCATTTTGTACTGCCATTTTTGCTTCTGTGGATATATTTCTATTTGCAGTAATGACTTTGAGTTCGCCTTTAATTTTTTCCCAGCACCAACCCTTCTTTCGATGTCTTTCTCCATTTTTCCGTCTCTTGTAAACATGCTTCCCAGATAACAATTATAATTAAAAGTCAAAAACAAGGACGGTACTTTTTTTGACCCCTAATATTTGGGTTCACGGTAATCCATAGATAAGCGCGACCAGAGACACGCCGGCGAGCTAGACTACGAGTATTATAGTCAATTGTGCCTCGCGGTCCGTGCGCGTTTCTTTTGCGCATATACTCGTATTTACTACACTCTCACCAAGTCAAGCTATATGGAGAAAGATTATGAAATCTCGCGATGCGAAGAAGAGAGAGTAGTTACGAAGGTTCGAGAAAAGAAGGTACTAAAGTTTTTTATTTCCTCAAAGAGAGCCGCGGGGAGGTCCGGGAGTGACCAGTTTAACCATTTATTTACATTTAACCATTTATAGGTCTAGGGTAATAAATCTCTCTCAACTCAATATGTGTTAATCCTAATTCTTATAATTGTGTGTGTGTTTTTAGCTATTTAGGTACATTTAAGTAATTCATGTTTTTAATTAAAATTTCTTGGTTTGAAGTTTATTTTAAATAATGAAAACAAAAAAAAATTATACAAAATATCTTTATTATTATGTATTTAGTATGCTTCCACTTGTGTTGATGTTGGACCGATTTCGGCAGCTTGCTGCCATCTTCTCGAGATTAGGAGCACACTAAATAATAATAATAAAGATATTTTGAATTTTTTTTTTTTGTTTTCATTATTTACATTTGAGTAATTGTCATTTTATATTTCCAACATTTTTTGATTTGTTTATTTGTCTGGCGAAAATTTAAATTGATGTTTGTAACTATTATAGTTTGAAATTTTGTATAACTTTGACATTTCTTCCGTACAATCAAAAAAACGTGAGATGAATATTTTGTTAAAAATTGGGCCATCTGTTTTTGTCTTAAATATGAACTGTTCCTCCACTAAATCAATAGGTTTAGGGTTATAAATCTCTCTAAACTCAATATGTGATAACCCTAATTCTTGTAATTTTGTGTCCTTGATATTTATAGTGAATTCGAGAATACCTTTACGATTTGAGTAACAAAGAGTTGATTGTCATATATTTATTCACACGGTTCAATTCATATTTCATTTAATGTTATTTTTTCCCGCCTTACATCGATTTGGCTCGCGCAATTCAACAAAATAATAATAACATCGGATCAATATAGGCGCAGGCACATTCACCCAAAACCGTAGATAAGGTATTTTATGTAAGGAAATATTTTTTTAACTCTAAAGTTATAAAATTCTGTTTATGTATCACAATTTTTATTTATTTATTTTTTGCGACAGCTGTTTCGCCAACCTCTGTTGACATTATCAGGTATTATAATAATTTATCTAAGTAACTAACTAACCATCACGCCGTCTCCCCGAAGGGGTAGGCAGAAAGAATGGACTGCCAAGCTTTAATCGATAATTTATCAACTGTTAAAATTAAATTTTCGTGATTTTTCGAACCTTTTTGTGTATGTATTCCTATGTCAATTTGAATAATCTTTGATATAATTTTGAAGTTCTTGCTGAAGTTGAGAAAGGTACCTAGTTACAATGTATTTTAACACCTGATGATGTCGACATTGGTTGAAGAAGTAGCTGGTGCGAAAAATAAAAATAAAAAATAAAAATTGTGATACATTAACAGAGTTTTATAGTTTAACATTTAATAGTGTTGAAGTATCATAGTGTTTCGATAAAAAAAATGGATTATTTAACACTTTTTTTGAGACAAACTTGAGGCGTCAATACTCTGGAATTCCATAATGAAGATTTTTTCATGAATTAAAACACTATTTTTTAAGACTTTTAAGTTTATTTTTCCCAACATGTTTCAAAGGTTTTATACCTTCATCATTGGGAGAACGATATAAACTATTATGCATATAATAAATACGAATGGAAGTGTGTAATTTCCAGAAGTTTTATTATTATTTTTTATTAGAATGACATGTTTTGCTGCCTAAGGCAATATCAAATGTTAAAAACAGACATTTAATAATATAGGCGAAACATGTCACCAAGAGATGGGCGAGTGGAGAGGGATATTGAAAGAAGAGTTGGGGCAGGCAACAAAGTGAATGGTGCGCACTTAAAGTTGTCATCGCAAACAAAAATCTATCCAAACAAGCTAGAATAGCAGTGCACAATGGTGTTCTTCTACTGATCCTTATGTATGGAAGCGAAACATGGAACTGGCAAAAGGAAGGACGAAAGTAGAATAAATGCAGTAGAAATGAGATATCTTAGACGAATGTGTGAATACTCTGTGTATGATAGAGTGTCGAATGAAAATATAAGAAGTGAATGCGGTGCGAATGATGGTGTTAAGAACAAAATAATGAATGGATCATTAAGATGATTTGGACATATGGATACAGAATGAATGAAGAAAGAATGGTAAAAAAATTATATGTTAACGATGTAAATGGAACCAGAAAAAGGGGAAGGCCGAGGAAAACATGGCACGATCAAATAAATCAAATATTGAATGTCGACCATGTGAGGAGTCAGAGAAATCGACGCGCGTGAATGACACGATGTATGAATGTTGAGGAGAGAAATATGTCAGGAAAAAAAGTGTGGCCGTCCATTCTTTCTGCCTACCCCTTCGGGGAGACGGCGTGATGGTTAATTAGTTAGTTAGTTATGTCAATGAGAAAAATTATAACAAATATTCTGAAAAACAGACGCTTTCATTCGTATTAATTATTTAATATGAAGTTTTACATGATTGTCCAAGAAACAATAAATACACTGTTATAGTAATAGTAAATTTTTTTGCAAAGTTTCCTGACATAGCTACTATCTTATTCTAAGCCTGACGTATGTAAAAGGCGGCATCCACTATCGTGCAAACTGATAGTTCTTATCGGTAACCTCAGGGGCTCCCACTAGTACCAGAGAATCAATGTATTTCTGTTTAGACTCACCTTTTGACATATTTGTTATCTTGCAGTCCAAAATAACAGTGACAACCAGGACAAACGCAGTGGGTTCCAACCTACCCAAGAGACTTTCTTCCGCTGCAAGATTCAAGGTAATTATATTCTTCTTATTATTTTTATTCTTTAAGACCTTTAGTCTATTCATTCAAATCAAATCAAATCAGTTTATTTACTCAAAAGACATTACAAACAGCATAAATGTTTAAGGCATCTATTGAGTACAGGTAAAATATTATACACATACAACATAATACCAGGAAGGCATTAGTGATGGTAGGACATTAGGAAGACAAGATACTTTCCAAAGTCAAGAGTATTTGTCCCCTGAACGTACTTTCACAAACATGAAAGACGTCGATCTCCGAGGAGACCGCGTTCAGCAGACTAATTGCTCTTCCCACCGGCGTCACCAGAGGCAGATTGGTTCTGGCGGCCGGTAGGTAAAACAATCTGTGCTGTCGCTGTCGGAGATATCTATCGGGGACAAAAAGACCAACTTCCTCCAGTACGGCCGAGTTCTCGAAGTATCCCCTAATTAATCTAAAGAAATAGGTTATTAGATGTCCATCTCTTCGAAGCTGTAGAGAATTGGTTCCGAGCATTTCCAGAAGAAATGCCGTGGGATAGAGCCACGGATAACTACCATACTCCCTCATGTAGAGATACCTCAGAATTTTTTTCTGAACCCTCTCTAGCCTGTAGCCTCTGTAGTCAGGCTGGCCTCTCTTGGGAGATTGACACCTATTGACGCTATCCCTTCATCTCTTTAGCGGTCTTCCGAGGGGACGGTAGCTAACAGGAATCTAATGAGCGACAACGTGTGAGATTCTGGATGGATCCATTCTCTGCAAGTGCGCAATCCAGTATCTTATGCTTTGTCTGCCCCATCTTACGATATCTTTTACCTTGCAGTTTTCGCGGATAGCTGTGTTTCTCACCCTATCTCGAAGAGTCTTTCCTGGTGTCATCCTCAGCGTCTTCATCTCTGCCACCCGCACTTTAGCCTTAGTTCTTGTGGTATCTGCTCTGGTCTCAATGCTATGCTTGTTAATTCTCTAATTATTAATAATTATAAAATTTTAGCAATAATAAACTATAAACAATGGTACTGGAAACCTCGTAAATGGGGTATAATGAGGAACTGTAAAATGTCAACAAAGTACCCAAGATCTCTATGCATCCTAGACTGGGAAGGCTGATAAGGGCTTGAGACGCGGAGAGAATGCCAAGAACCCTTGAGAGACATCTGTTTGGAAGGAGAAGGGTCGGTAGGCCAAGACTCCAATGGGAGGATACGGTAAGGAAAGATTGTGCACGACTACTCCAAAAAAGAGACTTAAAGGCCGCAGCAGATGACAAAAGAGCTTGAAAGCGACTGCTGGAGGCCAAAGATCGATATGAGCGGTATAGCTAACAAAGAGGAAGAATCGCTCCTTTAAACTGTAGTCAGTAATACGATTTTTTTCAGGAGTTTATCCACTGGCCCGGAAGCACGAGACCAGACCCTTTCCAGCCAGTACAGCCAACGAATGATGTTCACAAAGGAACTTATTATTCTATTAAAGTGAGTAAAATGATATTCCCATTCTCTCGCAAGTGATGTCCTGCCGTTCTTCTCGTAATTATTATTACTTCTTCGCAATTATTATTTCAGGAACAAGAGCAGCCTTTAGAAAAGAACCTCCCTAAACCACATGCTAGTGAAGTGAGTGCATTAAATTTTGATTTATAAAATAGGTTCTCAACCTTTTCACTTGAATCGCCCCCTTCGCGTAGAAATCATCACCTCCTCTTATAAATATATGTAAGTTACGTTTTCAGATAAAAATGTGTTCTTAGAATCAATAATAAGGCCAAATATTTTTTTCTAACAGTGATTCTATGACTCTTTTTAAAGTAAAAAATTTGAAAATATGCATGTTTTGAGCATTAATCTAACATTGCGCGTTCTTGCGAGTACTTGACCTTCTACCAGAACCACCCCCTAAATTATCTTCGTTCTTCTTCATGGTAACAATCTTGCGGATTGGTCTGCAGCAAGCTTCATTTGTTTCCTCCACTTACTCTTGTCTCCAGCCAATCTTTGCATATTTGTGTAGCTGCCACAGATCCCATATCATATCGTCTGGTCTATATAGGCGTCTCTTGAGCGACTTTTGCAATTTCTCTCCTTAACCATTCCCTCTGTGATAGTAAAGAGCAGGCCCGGATGCCTATCCAATTTGCTCATTGCTGGGCAATCCTTTTGAGCATTTGACTCGTTTCTCCGGTCCTTCTCATTACCTTACTGTTTTGGATGTGTTCCAACCAATAGACACCCATTATGCGTTTGTAGCACTGCATTTCAAAAGCAGCTAAGTCAATGGTCTATGTCTCGCAGCCATATAGCAGCATACTCCAGACAAGTATTGATTTTTATTATCATTATTCAATTATCTTCAAAGAATGATTAATATAGTCAAGCTACTAAAGTCATGCCAGACGACCGTCGTGGTAGAGTGGCAAGAGCTATGACCGCCACACCGAAGGTCTCGGGCTCGATTTCCGTCGATGGCTGTGTGATTACGAGGGCGGTTTGATAAGTCTGTGACTTTTTGAATTTCCCGCGCAGTAATTTTAAATGTAACACTGCTCCCGTCAACAACCATCTATGAATAGACTATTGTACAATTTTGAGAAGGCTGCGCAATTTTGTTCGTATTTGATAGCCATTGAAAGCAAAGAACCTGGTGAATTGTAACGAAAATGGAAAAAAATGAATTTCGTGTGCTGATTAAGAATTATTTTTTGCGAAAAAAAACCATCACCGAAACCAAGAAAAGGCTTGATAAATACTATGTGGAATCTGCACCATCAATTTCAATGGTTAAGAGGTAGCTTACTGAGTTACATTGTGGTGGTACCAGCACAAGAGACGCCGAACGTTCAGGTCGCCCAAAAGAGGTCATCACGCCAGAAATCATCGATAAAATCCATGAAATGGTATTGGACGATCAAATAATGAAAGTGCCTGAGATGACTGAGGCTGTAGACATCTCAACTGAGCGGGTACATTACATTTTACATGAATATTTGGACATGAAAAAGCTATCCGCGCGATGGCTGCCGCAATTGCTCACACTCGACCATATGCGCAACCGTGTGACCACTTCAAAGGAGTGTTTGGCGATGTTCACACGCAATCGGAACGAGTTTTTGCGCCGATTCATTATCGTAGACAAAACATGGATCCATCATACTACACCATAGACTGAGGAAAATTCAAGACAGTGGGTTTCTCCGGGTGAACGTGCACCAAAGTGTGCACCAAAGCGTTCTCCGGGTGAACGTGCCAAGGTGAATCTGTCGGCCAACATGGTCATAGTCACAGTTTTTTGGGACGCACCCGGTGTATTCCCATCGATTACCCTGAAAAAGATAAAACGATCACCGGCAAATATTATTCAGAGCTTTTGGACATATTCGATATTGATTTGAAGCAGAAATGACCGCATTTGACGAAGAAAAAAATGCTGTTCCATCAAGACAATGCACGGGTGCACACGAATGCATTTGCCATGGCAAAAATCCATAAATTGGGCTACGCACTGCTACTCCATCCAGCGTATTCTCTAGATTTAGCCCCCTGTGAATATTTCCTGTTTCCAAACCTGAAGAAATGTCTAGTCAGTAAGAGATTTGGGTCGAATGAAGAGGTCATCACTGAAACAAACGCCTATTTTAAGGGCCTTGAGAAAACCAATTTTTTGGAAAGAATAAAATATTCGGAAAACGCTGGACAAAATGTATCGAGCTAAAAGGAGACTATGTTGAGAAATAAAATGCTTTTTTGCCGAAAAATATACGTTTTATGCAAAAAGTCACTGACTTATCAAACCGCCCTCGTATCACACTGTTTTTGGTCTGGTGTAGAATTCACGTAACAAAAAAATGGCCCTACCTATCAGATGTCATGAGGAAGCTAAAAAGTTGTATACATTATTTGGATTCAAATAACCTGCAGTATACAAATGTTGAAAGCAACTGGAAACTATAACATTAAAGACTCAATTGGTATCCTAAGAACTAGAAAATTTTTTAGATTTTGCTGCAGACCAATCCTTTAAATAATCACTTTTAAAACGAAAGATTAATCTTGTACAGCCAAAAACCGAAGACCGTCACCACCGAGAACGGGGTACAAGTGGGGGGCGCGCGCCGAGGGTTGGCAGCGCGCACCTCCTCTCCTCCAAGTGGGTGCTCGTGGCCCTGCTGTTAGCCTGCTCGGCCTACTACGTCGTCCACCTCCTTGACAGCCGGTTGCCACAAGTCGTTTCCCAGGAACAAGTTGTAAGTCTCAACCGCTGATATATCGATATTGATTCAACCATCACCCTGCCACCTGTGTTTATTTTCTTCGTCTTCTTTAGCCTTCTTCCCTCCACTGCTGGATATAAGCCTCTTCAGTTTTCTTTCACTCGCCTCTGTATTATCCCTTCCGCATCCAGGTTGTTCCAGCTATTCGGGAAATATCTAGGTCCATCTTTTAGGATTTTTTTTTTAAAGGAACATAGAAGTTCCCGCCACATACCCGAGGCAGTTATAGGGCGTAGCGGCACCCTTTTGTCATCCTCGCTCATACAGTCCCTGGGCCTATTCCGTGTCTATCCGGGACTTACATTTAAAGACGGCAACAACAAGGGGGTGCCAAAAAACCGAAGAAAGACTAATATAAAAAAACGCTTTTAAAATTCGATGCAATAATTTTAATTTAAAAATGTACCTGGGCTATTTGTTATAAGTTCTAATTATTATTTTTTTATCAGTAAGAACTAATAAATAATATTGAACAATAAAAATACACTTGAAAAGACATAATTTGTATCAAAATTTATAAATGATTAATTTGCATTTGCTTGGGAATGAGAGCTTGGGAGATTAAATGTAGACAATGTATATAAGAAGAATGTAGTAAAATGAGGAATTTGATTATTAATTATGTTTTCACCCAATTTCAAATGCGTTTCTTTATATTAATCTTTATTTGTTTAGTTTTAATTATATTTTTACACCTCGTGTTTTTTAATGTTTGTATTAAACAAAGTTATTTTCAATTTCCTAAGTGTAATTCCATGAGTGTAATTATGGAATTCCTGGAGTGTAATTATGGAATTTCTTATTGGCCTTAGCGTTCAATATTTATACTATATATTAATGCTATTTTTCAGGTGAATAATCCGAGTTTATTCAGTGGGGCAAGATCCACTAAATTCCTGGAGAGACTAGTCCAGAGTTCTGACGACGCTATGACAGAAGTTGTCCTGAGGGACATATACATCGAGATCATGAGCCTTCCCAATCCTTCCCAAGCGTTGTCATTCGATGTAAGATATAAGTAGTGTATTTATTGTTGTATAAGTATAGTTGTATTATATTTATATTACATAAGACGATCTTCGTGGCAGAGTCGCAACAGCTATGACTACCACACGGAAGGTCCCGGGTTCGATTCCCGGCGATGCAGTATGTTTGTCACACTATCTTTGGTCTTATGTAGAATTCTAGTAACCATTAAATGACAAAAGATTAACTCCCAATCACATGTCATGAAAATCAATATATTAGCTAAAAACGAATTGTACTCGTATACATTAATTAGGTTCAAACGAACTGTTTTATACATAAACATATATATAAATATTAAGGATTCATTTTATCTCAATAGAGACGAATATGTAAATTATTTTTGGAAACAGAATATGGTGGTAGAGGCGTTTACATGACTTATGACCTGTCATTGGTTGGGTTAAGCGATCGCTTTATGTAATACAACATTCCCCATTCCGTCCTTCATACGACCACCACGTATGACAATTTTTTTTTGGAAGATGTGTAAATGATAATATGTTGAGGAACACTTAACATATTTTAGTTCAATATACACTAGCGCCATCTATTAAGGTAAGATCAAAAAACAATTTACATCTTCGTCTCTATTGAGATAAATTTAATCCTTAAAAATGACTAACCCGCAACGGATTAAATCCAGTATTTGTCTTCAAGTATTTGTATACATTCAAAATGTTACACAAATATTATAATATTCATTTCAGTCACGAAAAGATAGCGGTGCTTTCGTCTCAAGGTCTAAAGAACCCTTCACCAGCATCTACTCGGACATCCAGAACATCGTGATAGCCCTAGCGGGGCGCAACCAGGAGCACGCCTTGCTGGTCAACTGCAACTATGACTCCTTTCCATTTCGTGGAGGTGGGTCTGAGTATTTAACCCTCCCTTCCCTGTGATGGGTATCTTTGCTTCTTATAACCATCAATATATCTATACATGTAATAAATACAAGGTTAAGATTTTAGGTATTCCTCCATAATATATTTAGGCATTGATTAAAAAAATAATATTAATAATAATCAGAATTCATCGGGTACATCGGGTTCATCGGGTATTTTGTGGACATCGGAAACAAAATTCGTAGTGCTGAGTACGCGACACTATATTCGCATCTCACTCTTGCATACGTTCTAGCTCAATGTTCTCACTCCCGCCGGCCCGCCGCGCCGGCGGCAGTCGTTTTCGGGTTTGCAACCAGAGCGGGTCTATGCCCGTTCCGTGAGCGTTGCCAGATGGTTTTTTAATGTTTTAGCAATCAAATCTCAATTATTATAATTTTTGACTTCAATTATAATTATATAAGGGAATTAGCTATGAATGTTTCTATTTTTCCAATTTAAAAAGGCTAATTTTTCAATGCGTACTGACTACCCTACACCGGAACGCACGTTTTTATTTTAGCACCATAGGGGAAAGGTTAAATCAAATTTTGTTGAATCGCTCATTACAATATGACAGCGCAAGCCAAATCGATGTAAAGGGTATGGCTATCATGTTGATTCTCGTGACATGTGATTGGTAGCTAATTCATCGTCATTTTATTGCGACGTGTTCTGCATCAGACCAAAAGCAGTGTGACAATCAAGCTACCATCGCCGGGAAACGAACCCGGAACCTTTCGGCCATGAAGGTCGTCATATGTATCAACACACTTTGTGGCCGTGTGGTAAGAGCTATGACTGCCTCACCGATGGTCCCGGGTTTAATTCTTGGCGATGGCACTGTGATTGTCACACTGTTTTTGGTCTGATGCATAATTCACGTGACAATAAAATGTCTAAAGATTAGCTATATGTCACGAGAATCAATATGATGGTATACAATTTGAATCGAATTGGCTCGTGCTGTAATGATGTAACAAGTAATTTAATAAAAAAAAAGTAACCTTAATTCCGCACCAGACTAAAGACAGTGTGACCTCTAAATATAAAACAAATAAATAATAAAACCGATAACCGATAAACGATAAAACCTCTAAGCCAGTGGTTCCTAAAGTGGTCCGTACGGATCCTGTGATCAATCAGGGGGTCAGTGGAAAATTAAAATCGATTCGGGGGTCCCTGATCAACGTCAGGGGGTCTGCTCAAGGTTTAATATAATATGAAAAAAATGTGACACATTTTTGATGATGATGATGATTTATATAGCGCCATTTTTGTGAGAGATTCACTTCAAGGGCGCTCAACGCCCGGAAAGCTTCTCTTAAAACGAAAATTTTTAAGAGAGCTTCTGAACACTCCTTCGTCGTCTTGATTGCGGATTACTATGGTTACATTTATTTCAATGGAAGTTATAAATAAATAATGAAAAGAGCAAAAAAAAGTCGAAAACGAATTCAAGATTTTTTAAATTTTGCTCTCTGTCAGTTTTAAAAACTCGTTTTATAGTTATGGGTGAATTTGTAAAAAAAAAATGTTACGAAAGTAGGAGGTCTACACAAAATAGAATAAATCTGCAGGGGGTGTACGGGACAAGTTTGGGAACCACTGCTCTAAATAGTATGATATTATCAGTTGAAAGGTAAATATTCAATTCCTCATTAGTTCCAATTTCGTTGAGACATGTTTTTTTATTTTTTATTTTAACGTAGTAACCTACATTGTTTCACGGGGTTAAGTCGTGTTACGAAATTTCCTTATTAAAAATCTTATTATGTTTTTTTGATGGTTGCGGGTTTAATATGGTTAAAATCCATTATATAATTAATGAATAATGAAATTTTACATTAATTTATTAATAAACAAAAATACGTAAACAAAATTTTCACTTTTGTTAATATATTTTTGTATAATACATAAATACTAACTAACTAACTAACTAACCCTCACGCCGTCTCCCCAAAGTGGTAGGCAGAAAGAATGGACTGCCACATTTTTCTTTCCTGACATATTTCTCTTGCTTCCTCAACATTCATACATCGTGTCATGCACGCGCGCCGATTTCTCTGACTCCTCACGTTACCGACATTCAATATTTGATTAATTTGATCGTGCCACGTTTTCCTCAGTGTTCCACTTTTTTTGGTTCCATTTACATCGTTAACATATATATATTTTTTATTATTATGTCCAAACCATCTTAAATGATCCTTCCATTATTTAGTTCATAACACCATCATTTGAACGCATTTATTTCTAATATTTTGATTCGACACTCTATCATACGCAGAGTATCTACAAAGTCGTCAAAGAGATCTCATTTCTACTGCATTTATTCTACTCTCATCCTTCATTTGCCAGTTCTACGCTTTGCTTCCGTACGTAAGGGTCGGTAGAATATATAAATAAATCAATGTAAACACAAAAAGCAACCGAAATTTCATTATACATTAATTGTTTATATTTTCTTCTATGTTTGTCGTACTTTGTATTGTAGAAGTTGTATTTGTTTATCTTTTCTATATACTTTTTGTATACACAACACTAACTTAAAAGAATATACATCAGACATGTTTTGGACAACCGGTCCTTCCTCAGTGATATTATAAAGATACATTTTTAAAATATTATAAAATTTAATAAAATAAAGATTTTCTGCTTAATGCTTACACCCAATCTTAATGGATGGCTCTAGTGTAGATTGAACTAAAAAATGTGAAGTGTTCCTCAACACTGTAGCATATATACATCTTCCAAAAAATTGTCAGACGTGGTGGTCGTAAGAAGGGCGGAATTGGGAATGTTGGTAACATAAAGCGATTATTTAACCCAACCAATGACAGGTCATAAGTCCTGTAAGCGCCTCGACCACCATATTCTGTTCTCAGAAAACAATTTACATCTTCGTGTCTATCGAGATACAATTAGTCCTTATATTATAAAATTGTTTAAAAATATGATCAGTTTTGACAGATGTTAAAAAAAAAAACTTTATTACACCTGTCAAAACTGAACATATTTGTAAATAATTTTATAATATTTGAAATATGTACTAACTAACTAACCATCACGCCGTCTCCCCGAAAGGGTGGGCAGAAAGAATGGACTGTCACACTTTAACTGATGCGGCACTCCATCCTTCTCTTTTTCGCCCAGCCGTAGGTGCGGTGTGATCGGTTGCGAACCTCATCGCCACCAATAGGCGTATCCCGCGCACACTTTGATAGTCCAACATCCACAAAATATGTATAATATCACTGAGGAAGGACCGGTTGTCCGAAACATTAAGTAAAAATTAGAACTAAAACGTTGAGTTATCTTAATTTATTCAACTACCGATCGCCATTTCATTATCAGCCTAGCCGTTCAATTGAACGGCGTATTTAACTAGGTGGCGGCGAGGCTAGGCAAAAATTATATAGAAAAGAAAAAGTCAAATGTTTATATTTTGTTTATTTGAATTGAGGTGTTGTTTAGATATTATAATGTTCTTGCCATATAAAAATATTCAAAATAAAAAAGCAATTATGATTTCATTTGAAAATTCGTTTAGTATCAAGAAGTTAGATCGGTTTACCCTGTACATAATATTTGAACGATTTATATGAATGTCCGGCTAGGCGCGTCATCGCTCGTTCCCTGTGCAGTGATGCTGGAAGCGCTGCAAGTCCTGTACCGTTCCCCCGCGCGCCTCAAGCACGACGTCGTATTCCTCTTTAACGGAGCAAAGGAGTCTGGGCAGCAGGTGTGTATCGGTGATGGTCGGCTGATATGGTCCATGCAAGTGCGTGCATCTAGAGCCACCTTTACCTTTTCAGGGCTCACACATGTTCCTGAAACACCCGTTGGCTGCAAACATCAGGGTCTTCCTGAACCTGGAGAACGCCGGCCAAGGTGGCAGAGCTGCCATCTTCCAGGCCACTCCCGACAGCCCGTGGCTGTTCAACGTACGTTAAATAGCTCTTTAAATCATTACATTGCGATATATATTATATATACTCGTATAGAACCATGTGAATAGAAATATGACAGCTTTTTGAACGCTAAGGCATTAACACTGTGGAAATTTGTCTACATTTAATTTCCCAAGCTCCCATTCCCAATCAAATGCAAATTAATCATTTATTGAATTCTATATACGAGTACTAATGTCTTTTCAAATTTATGTTTTTTCTAAATTACATTTGTTATTTTTATTTTTTTATTATAATATCATCGTGTATTTTATTATTTAATAATATTTCTAGTTCTTTCTGTTAAAAATAATTGTTAGTACCCACTTATAACAAATAGCACAGGTTAATTTTTAAATTTGAATTATTGTATCAAATTTTGAATGCGTTTTTCATTAGTCTTTCTTTGTTTAGTTTTTATTATATTTTTACACATGAAGATGGAGGTATTTTCCGAAACATGTCGTTTTTTTAAAATATTTTTTATTAAATAGTGGATTAAATAAAGTTTTTCAAACTCCTAAGTTTAGAAATATGACAGTTATCTCTTCGTTGCTCTTATCGTAAGGGTATTAAAAAACTCGCTATAATTGCATCCAAAGAGGTCTTTTTCCTTTGCTACCTCGTTTAAAATACTAATCGCTTTCTATACAGGAAACCTTCGAAGCGCCACTGTGCGACAATTTGGGCATAAAATCAGAAATAGCCCCTCGCTCTGCTGTAGTTGTGGGAAACGTATAGATTTAGTTCTCTCAGTATTCCTGGATCGCAAAAACCTCAGGATACTAGTTTAATAAAACGCTTACCTAGAAAGATCATTCAATGTGTTTTAAAAGTTTTAAAATCCAACATTTCTGTGAGAGAAAGTGAGGGGTACAAAAAAAATATCTAACTAACTAACTAACTAACCATCACGCCGTCTCCCCGAAAGGGTAGGCAGAAATAATGGATTGTCACACTTTAACCGATGCGGCACTCCATTCTTCTCTTTTCGCCCCTCGAGAGACGCGGTGTGATGGGTTGCGAACCTCATCGCCACCAATAGGCATCTCCCGCGCACACTTTGATCTTCCAACATCCACAAAAATCCATCACTAGAATCGCTAGAATATTCACCTTCTTCATTCTCACTGCCACTTTCCAAAAGGATTCGCTGTATTTCATCCTCATTTGATGAAATATTACAAGCGCGACGAGTTTGTTTACGAGTGCGTTCGGCTATTTTGGAGGTATTGACAGATGTTAAAATATCGTATCTCACAAAAAAGATAGTCCTTAAAAATCGTTTTTGAATCCTTTCTAGTTTCAAGGTGACTGTTTTACCTATTTAAGGCTAGGTTTTTATCTATCTAGAGTCTCTGAACACAAGACATGGTTCAGCGGCAAACAGTTTTGTTGCGGAGTTCCTTGAAAGAGTGTGGTTTGTTTTAGTACTACGCGGGCAACTCCCCTCACCCTCACGGCTCCGTCCTTTGGGAGGAGCTTTTGCAAGCTAACTCTATCGCTCCTCTCTTCACCACGGACTCTGGGGTATTCAGAGACTATTTCAACATTTCAGGTAACGATCATACTTTCATACATTGATTATTTTAAGCTCTCTATGGCCTTGAAATTGAAAGTGAGTGGAATTGATAGTCCACGAATGATCTCAATAGGTTTGGAGTTTGCGTTCTGCCATAATGGGTACGTGTCTCGCACCACCTTTGACACGGAGATGTACAGCAAGCCCGCCAGTCACCAGCACCTCGGAGACAATCTCCTGGCCACGCTGCGGGCCCTGGGAAATGCATCGGAGTTAAACTATGTAAGTAAAAAATAGAAAATCTAACTGAAGTTCATGATTTGTTCGGAAAGCAATGTAAGTGAGTCGATTACAAAGAAAAAAATCGTGATCACTATCGCACATGTTCAGATTTTCTTGATACAATTCAACGCGGTGGGATTTTTGGTCGTCGGTGAGCATCTTAGCGCACACCTTCCTCATGTTTAAGTTGTTCATCAAGATCTCATGAACTATATATAGTTTTCGGAATGTTTAACTACTGTAAACGGACACTCATGCGTCGGTCTGTGCTCAAAAATTATTTCACTTACGTCACAAAGTCGTCCGTGATGCTCGTTGATGACCGTCCGGCGACGGCTTTGTGGTCGACCTCTTGCCGACCTTCCAAAAAGGCCTTGTGCAACCGAAAAAAATGCCGATCCAATAGAGCATCTTCTTTAAAGGCTGTCTTGATCATTTAAACAGTTTCTATTTGTTCTACCGAGCGCTGCATTTTGATTTGTACAAGATCACAAAACAACTTCCGCGGAAACATCTGTTCTATCTCTCCAGATTGGCAGAGAAAACTGAGTGACCCAGCGTTCGTTATCTGATTTCCTCTACTACCATTCAAATAAAATATAATGTAAGTTATATAAAACAGATGTTTTCATTCGTATTAATCCGCACTCAATAATATAATATTAATAATAATAAGTTTGATGATATATCGAGATTGTTTAAGAAATAATATATCAAATTTTGTAAAGAATTTAAGAACTACTTTATCATAAGGCATTTTAAACTTACTTGATACTTTTCCATGACTTTTTGGAACACTTGGGATCATTTTGTATATGCAATGGACTTTGAAGAGATAAAGAAAGAATATTTTGCAGGGTAAAGTGTCTGGACGAATGGTGTACTTTGATTACCTTGGCTGGTTCATGGTGCGCTACCCGCATGGAGCCGGTATCGCCATCAACATCCTCGTCTTCCTGCTCTCTGTGGTCAGCGTGGCGCTGTTCGTGGGCCGCCTCTCCCGCTGTGAGTCGTAGGTCTCAGCAACTGCTGCCTAATAACGTTTATTATTATTATTATTATTTTGTTGAAAAACTCTTCACATTATTACGGCGCGAGCCAATTCGAAAGCGAAAAAAAATAACATTAAAGGAAATATGCATCGAACCATCTGAAAATAAATATCCCTTTTATCTATTTGTTAATCTTATCGTAATGGTATTCAAAAATCCGCTATAATTGCATCCAAAAAGGTCTCCTTTGCCACCTCATTTGAAAGATAAATCGCTTTCAATACAAGAGAACTTCTAAGGGCTTCTGTGTTGCAATTTGGGGCATAAAATAAGATATGCCCCCTTGCTCTGCTACAGCTCTGGGGAATGTATAGATTTTGTTCTCTCAGTATTCCTGGACGGTAAATACTTCCAAAAAATATTGATAAGTATAAAAAAGGAGAGTAGTTTTTAAGACAATCAAATTGTTTTACTGACATCTGTTGATGGAAGTTCAATTTAAATAATAATTAAATGAAACAATGTTTTTAACCACTTCCAGTTTTGTATTTATTTCGACAGCGACCAGTTTCGCCAGGCTCGCTGGCATTGACAGACTGATCAGACAGACTGACAGATCAATCTGTCGATGCCAGCAAGCCTGGCGAAACCGGTAGCTGTTGAAATAAAAACAAATATGGAAAGAGTTCAAAAATATCGTTTTATTTAATTATTATTTTGGATGGAAGTTATACTCCCTGAGGTACAAATATCTCAAAAATGGTTTCTGGATCCTTTCTAGATGACTGTTTTTCTCAGGGGTTCCAAATAATGGAGTAGTTCTTCAACTTATTGTGAAATGAATTGTTAAAAAAAACACCGATGTATATCTGTTGCAGGGACTTTTCTTCCTCAGGGGTGGGGACCGATTACAATTATTGAACCACCAGTTCAGAGATTACGCAAAGTGGTCGTGGAACAGTGGAAAAGGTGCTCATCGGCTTGTCAATGCATTGCAAAACGGAAATCCACTAAATATTCCTATGCCAAGACCTCCAGCACTCCCGACTGCGAAAAAGTCCAAGTCGGTCATCGTGAGTACCATTAACTTATGATTTAACGCTGCGCACTAACTTGCATCTTATTTTTTAGGGATCTTGGAAAAATACGTGTAACTTGTCTTTCTCGATCAATGTTTCGGAGATCGTTGTAGTTTCCATCTTCCGAAACGACAGTCAAGAAAGACGAGTTATACGGATTTCCCAAGATCCCCAAAAATATGTTGTTACCAACCATTAAAAAATACGCAATTAACTTTGTTTATTCGAGATAATAATTGGAAAAATACGTTATTAATATGTATGAAAAAACGATAGTTTTCAAGGAGTTTTATTATAATATTTATGTATGAAATGTTTTGCTCTTCTAAGGCATTATCAAATGTACATTTGATAATGCCTTAGAAGGGCGAAACATGTCATACATAAATATTATAATAAAACTCCTCAAAAACTATCGTTTTTTCATACATATTAAAAATTTAATATGGAGTTTCACATCATTGTTTAAGAAACAATAAATAAGGAAAAATACAAGAATCAATTGTACCTCAATAGAAACGAAGATGCAAATTGGAAACATAATATGGTTGATCTAGGTGTTTACAGGACTTATGACCTGTCATTGGTTGAGTTAAGCGCACGCTTTATGTAATACAACATTCCCCATTTCACATTTTTTCTTATGACCACCATGTCTGATGACCTTCTTCTGTCTGACCTCATTCTGTCTGATGTCTTATGACCACCATGTATTGAGATACAATTGATTCTTGAATTGATAGCCCGCAATGGGTGAAATCCAGTTGTTCGTCTACAAGTATTTGTATACATTCAAAATGTTCTAAAGGAAAAATACGTTTTTATATTCATAAGGACTGCTTGTTCTTCAGAGTTAATTATATCTGTCCAGGGCTCGCATGGTTGGAACTGTCATATGCTGTGGCCAGCAAGGTGGGGGGAATGGCGGCTGGAGTGTTGGCCGCGCTTTTGGCTGGACTCTTCATAGGTGGCACGTTTCCTCTGGCCATGCCTTGGTTCACCAACGTTTGGCTGCTCTTTATCCTCTACTGGTGTCCTTGCTTGGTTGCGAGCGGCTCAGTGACGTATTTCATGGACAGGTGGAGGGCAGATAAGGTATGACTCGACTTTCTTTCTAACAAAATAGCTACAGTAGACGCTCTCTTAACCGGAGACGCTTTAACCGTTCCACCGCTTTAACCGACCTCTTCTATGATGTCTTGGAAGTCATAATTTGATAAACTACCAAAATAAATAATACATTTGTTAAATCGTGGAGAAAAGCATGGCCTAACATTGAAAAAGTTGTTGAATCAAGTTTGGAGGACACACAAACAAACACAGAACCTGAACTAGATGACAATGCAACTTTGCTTAAAGACTTACAATAACTTCCCGAAAGGAGTGATTTTCAAGATGTTCAGGAATGGGTTCTTGAAGCTGATGACCCTCTTGAAAATGAAATGTTGAATGATGACGAGATAGATTCAGACTGTTATCAACGAAGCACTAGAGGAAGAGGAAGTCGACTGTGAGGAGTACGAAAAAGATAACATGGTTACCCACGACGAAGGAAAAGAGGCTCTACAGGTAGCGTACATTCAGCAGCAGAAGGATTCCACTGCGGTAGATGTAATGTTTATAAATAAATTGCGTGACTACGCCTTAAAAAAGTCGATTCAACACAAGAAGCAGCAGAAAATAACATAATTTTTTAATCCATTGTACTCGTAGGCCCCTACTTTTGAAAAAAAAAATGGAGTGATGGGTGGCTTTTTCCTGTTCATATTTTTTTCAGTTTGTGAAATGTTAATTTTTAATGTGTGAGTTTCTTATACAGAATAACGTTCAGTTTTATTAGTGTTTTGAAAATAAGAATGTTTTTTTTCTTCCTTGCGAAAATGTGTTCCCATTCATCGCCACATGTTTGTAAAAACAGCACGCCAGTACGCCACGTATTTTCTTCCAAACTATAGAAAAATATCGATACTTTTTGGTTTGTTAATATTTTAAAATGTTCATAGATGTCATTGTGAGAAAATCGGAATTAATTTTGAAATACATCTTTCGAATATTGCGAAGCGCGCACAGCTGCGCTTATGGCGATGGTTTATGGATGGCTTTAACCGGCTTTTTCGTTATCCGGCCCTGAGTCGGCGCCGTCAAGGACGGTTAAGAGAGCGTCTACTGTATGAAGATGCAAGTCCCTTGACTGTTCCCTGTGTTTGACCCTTTTCAGCACGGTTTGCCAGTGTCCCTGGTGGTCCAGCTGCACGCGTTGGCTGCGCAGGTCCCCTGGGCGATAGCGCTGCTGGTGCTAACTGGGGCAGGCCTCCGGTCTGCAGCCGTCATCATGGTCCCCGTCCTCTTCGCCTCCGCCGCTGCGCTCTTCGTTCACCTAAGTCCTCTCCATGTCACAGGTAGTCATTATTAGCTCTTTGAATGTACCCGCGCGAAGGACCTTAGAAGTCACGCACTACAGAATTATAATATGTATACAGATTTCTATACAATCATAGAAGATTAAGTTCTTCCTTGAATTCCGCGGCACACCTTAGTTCTTCCTAGAATTCCGCGGCATACCTAAAGCTAAACTTCGATCTGGGCGTGGGCGATAATCAGCTGAGCAGAGATGTTGGTGACTTTTTTAAGCTCATTTGGGAAAATCGAATTTCACGAATGGCCAAAAAAAAGGTCGCCAACAAAAAATATCATGTCAAATTTTCACTAAAAAGCTGAATGAGCTAAAAAAAGAAGAAGAAAAAAATGTCACCGACTATATAATAGTAGTAAAAATATTTAGTTATAGTCTTCCGACTATAACTAAATATTTTTTTTATTATGTATTTGACCGCGGCACACCTGCATTCGGCTCACGGCACACCGGTTGCGGAGCACTGCTTTAGAGTAGTAAGATATTAATGATATTTACGAAACATAATTTTTTTTAGTTTATACTCGTACATAAAGCATTTAACTATCCGATAAATTATTAAATCTGATGTCGTCGGAAATAGATAATAGATGTCGTCGGTAGTTAAATTTTTTGGCATATTTTGGGAATATTCGAGATATTGTAAATGAGCCCCAAGCATGGAGCCGTAAGCTTCTGACAATGGCCCCACGGTTGGGACGATGTAAAGTTTCACTTGAATATTTCAGCGCACAAGTGGATTTGGGTGTATCTGACGCTGCAGATACCCTCCATGCTCTTCCAAATGTACGTGGTGCTGCTGGTGTACGTGGCGCTGTTGCCGCTCTTAGGGCGTCTCGGGCCGTCCAGCGGTGATCCGAACGCCGCCCTGGCTTCCGCCCTGCTCGCCCTGTATCTCTCCACTCCAATTGTAATGTCTTCATCATTATTTATCCCTTAGTATTTTCTCAACCAACGCCAACCGATGTATAGCTCTATAGTCATGACATGTTTCGCATTGCGAAGGCATTACAAAATAAAACAAGAATCAACATTTTGAATGTATACAAATACTTATAGACGAATACTGAATTTTACCCATTGCGGGTTATCATTTCAAGGATTAATTGTATCTCAATAGAGACGAAGGCATTAAAAATAGCATATAAATTGGAGTGACATCTCCAGGCGTTATCTAGCAATACATAAATGGCGGTAGCCTTTTACATTGCGTTAATAAAAAGATCTTCTGCTTAATGCTTAATCCAATCTTCATAGATGGCGCTAGTGTGCAGATTGAAAGAAGGATATTGAAAGAAGGGTTGAGGCAGGCAACAGAGTAAATGGTGTACTTAAAGTTTTCATCGCAAACAAAAACCTATCCAAAAAAGCTAAGATGGCAGTGCACAAAGGTGTTCTTGTGCCGACCCTTATGTATGGAAGTGAAGCATGGAACTAGCAAAAGAAGGATGAACGTAGAATAAATGCAGTACAAATGAGATCTCTATGACGAATGTGTGACAAATCTGTATATTATAGAGTGTCAAATGCAAGTATGAGAAGTGAATGTGGTTCAAATGAAAGTTTTATGAACAAAATAACGAAAGGGTCATTTAGATGGTTTGGACACATGGAAAGAATAAGTGAAGACAGAATGGTAAAAAAGGTTTATGTAAACGGTCTGAACGGAGCTAGAAATAGAGGAAGGCCGAGGAAAAAGTGGCACGATCAAATCAATCAAATATTGAATGTCGGTCACATGAGGAGTCGGAGAAATCGACGTGCGTGCATGACAAGATGTATGAATGTAGAGGAAGCGAGAGAAATATGTCAGGACAGAACAATGTGGCGTTCCATTCTTTCTACCTACCCCTCCGGGGACACGGCGTGATGGTTGGTTAGTTAGTTAGTTTTGTATATACATCACTAACTTAAAAAAAAAAAAATTAAATATCAGACATGTTTCAGACAACCGGTCCTTCTTCAGTGATACATATTATAAAGATACATATTCAAAATATTATAAATATTTTTTTTAAATTTAACAAAGCATATAAAAAAGAAAAAGACAAATAAAACAGCTACAACACAAAGTATGGCGAATATGGAATAAACCCTGAAATTGCTTATATGAGTATCTATAACATTTCATAAATATTAAATCGCTGGTAGGACTTTTTTTTAAACATACGACCTTCGCGGCACACCGAATGTCCCTGGTTCGATTTCTGGCGATGGCAGTGTGACAATAAAATTGCGATAGATTAACTACTTTTCACATATATTTAGAATCTATACAAAAGCTAAGACGAATTTTGACAGTCATTTGGTTCAAACGAAGTGTTGTACAAAAGAAGTAATTGCATTAGGTCAGGAGAAACAATCAAGAGTGTCTCTATGTGTTCCAGATGCCTCTCTTGATTTACATAGAGAAGGCAGGACGAGTATTGCTGGCGCTGCTGGGCTTCTTCCTGATAGCTCTGGTCATCAGCTCTACTACAGACCTGGGCAGTCCCTACAAGGAGGGAGCCAACTCTCCGGTCCCACAGCGATACGTAATATTGGTAAGTCAAATATTACATGCTAGTGTGTTAACTTGGTTGGGACGCCTTTGGTAAACTGAGACATGTCTTTGAAAATGATGAAATACCGGTTTGTGTCAAAAGAAAGGTCTACGAGATTTGTATACTGCCCATGATGACATACGGACAAGAGACGACAACTCTTACAGAAAAAAGTGTCCACAAGCTCAAGTGTGCATAGAGGTCCATGGAAAGACAGATACTTGGTGTGAGCTTGCGTGACCGCATAAGGAATGAAGAAATCAGACGCCGCACCAGGGTTGCTGACGTCATGGACAGAGTGGCAAAATTGAAATGGCAATGGGCTGGACACTTGGCTAGACAGGGTGGCAACAGACGGGCACCCAGGATACTCAGTTGGAGACCATGGGAAAATAGGCGAAGTGTCGGAAGGCCACCGATGAGATGGACCGATGATATTATCAAAATGGTTGGAAAATCTTGGATACGAAGAGGGCAGGATAGAGACGAGTGGATGAAATTGGAAGAGGCCTATATCCAGCAGTGGAGGGAAGAAGGCTAGCAAAGAAGAATAAGAAGTGTTAACTTTCTACATCTTCAACAAATCCAGAAAAAAAATCTAAGATACCTCTACATCCGCATGAATGGGGTATATCCGAAGTTTATACACCACAATGATCTATTGATTAAAGGATCTCGGTGTTGTATTTGTTCCCAGGCTGACTTTTTCTGTACACGTGTTAATGTTGGCATCGACTGGCTATAAACTTCTGGGTTTTGTCTTAAGAACTTGCAAACGGTTTCGTAATCCCGAAGCAATGATATCAATGAAGCTTTATATCAAAATTAGAATACGCGAGTGGTGTATGGTCTCCATACCAGCAGAAGTATGTGGAGGTATTAGAACAAATCCAGAAAAAAAATCTGAGATACCTCTACATGCGGATGAATGGGGGTATATCCGAGGCTTATACACCACAATGATCTATTGACTAACACAGGATACCGCAGTCTCGAATCAAGAATAAAAGGTACATTAATGATCTTAGGATTTAAAATACTCCGTAACCTCAGTATCAATGATCTATTAGCCCATACCTCTTGGAGTGTTATGGCTTCAATGCACCAAACAGGTATGCTCGGGCTAGGAGACACGATCTGCTAGCATATCATAGCGCAGCATGCCATGACTCGGGGTATGGTGCTCTTGAATGAGGTGTCAATCAATGTGGACATTTTCCAAATTACTCAGCGTCTATGTTATTAATGTGTATTAAATGTATGTGTTAACTGTATACAGTGGCGTGCCTAGGGTCCACCAGCAAGGCAAGCCCGTCCGAATTTTTTGTGTTATAATATTATATTAGTAGCGGGTCACGATAATGTATTTTTCTGGATTAAAATAGTTTTATCTTTCTTAATTAATTTCGTGAATTAATTAACAAATACAAGAAGAAATATAATTATTAAGAAATAAGCTGTAAATAGACCATAATAATAAATTTGTTAACACCGTAACACGAATTATAAATAAACATTCGTAAAGAAATTATCATACATAATCTTTCTTTTCGTGACATTTCTGCATATAACGTAAATGACAGATAACATTCTGACAACAGAAATGAAGTTCGGGACACATCGAATAGTCACGTACTTCAAAGTGATAAAGCCCGGTTTCGAATCTATACAATTTTTTTAGATAAATTCTGGTATATTATGTGCACCTAGTTATAAGATTACAAGCCAAAAATACATAAGTGCGACAAAGACCCTTTAAATTTTGCAAGCCCATCGAAAACGTGTGGACGTAGGCGATTTCGCGGGCATCTCACCTATGGTACGTATGAGTGAAATAAAATACGGCGCGCATGAGTGGAACAAAATATACACTTGGGTGATTTCTGCGCATGTTATCGGAGTCATTTGCAATGCAACTAATTTAATCGCTTTAACTCGCGCGAAAATTCAAAATAATATTTTATTCGTAGATGGCTCTTACGCGCAAAAAACATCGTTTTATTATAGATTTATTAAGACAAGCCCGGCTTTTCGGCTTGTATGGAAATACCGCCACTGACTGTATACAGTAATTGGATTCAAAAACCTGTTGTATACTCAAGGAGAACTGCAAAAACATCCCCATGAATTCCAGAATACCAACAGGGAATTCTACGACTCTAACATGGCGCTCAAGAGACAGGACAATGGCTACTTTATCGTGAACCAAGATCCCAACAGTCCCCGAACAGCCCCGTTGGCTAACCGCAGCTTTGCTTCCTTGCGCCAAGACTGCGAGGACGAGTTTTATTGTGGAGTTCCACTACATACAACGTGGATGAACAGTCTCAGGTAAATTGTTTTCAGCATCTCACTGCTATTCATTTTTGATTTGAAAACTAACTAACTAAAAAACTAGCTAACCATTACGTAGCCAGAGAGGATGGACCGTCATACTGCTCTGTTCTGACATAACTCTATAGATTCCTCTACATTCAAGCATCTTAACATGTACGCTCGTTAATTTTTCAGACTTTGAATGAGGCCGCCTTTCAGTATTTGATTAATTTGGTCATTGTCATTTCCTTGGTATTCTGTAGCTACTCTTTCCACTCACACTGCTTGTATACAATATTTTAACCATTCTTCTCTCGTCCATTTGTTCCATATGTCAAAACCATCTCAATGATCCTTTTTTAATTTTATTTATGAAGCAAATATGAGGGTATTATTTGCAAACCCGGCAAACTCCACCAACAATCAAAAGTGAGATATGAATTGGGTCTTATTCATAATACATTTGCACACAATTTTTATTGATTTTCAGTTTCGAATTCGGCTTCATTCTGAAGAATTTTGCTATTAAAATATGGGGTTTGTTGCAAAGCTGGCAACCTCCAAAATGAAATTCATTATTTTACTTTAATTATCAACACAATGATGATTATTTCATGGCTGATTACTTTTAAAATACTAACTGGTTGAGATGAAAAAAATAAATATCGTGAAAAAGCGCATTTTATTAGCGTACCAGTTTTTTGCGATTTACTCAAAACATCTAATGATGGAGTTTGCCAGGTTTGTAACTAATACCCTCACATGTGCATAACATTTCTTCCTTATTTCGTCATTATTTTATCATATATCGTATTCCTGTACATTATTCTCAGTGATCTCATTTCTACGGCATTTATTTTAGTTTCATAATTTTATTACCAGCTCCAAGATTCACTTCCATACATAATATTGGCACTAGAACTCCATTATGTACTCCCATTTTTGCTTTAGTGGATATTATTTCTTATTTTAGTGGATTTTAATTTATTCTGACTCTTCTTTTGATATCTATCTCAATTTTTTCGTCTCTTGTAAACATTGATTTGATTGCTGTAGAAAATATAATAACTAAATTTGTAATTATTATTTCAGCTCCACGAGCCATTGGATCGTTGCGATGGATCGTAATGAGTTTTCGACTCCCACAAAAGTAGTGTCCAGCAAGTCTTGTTATGAAGACTCTTCTAACTGCACTGTACATTTAACTATCACAGGTAAGTCGCCGTGGTTCTGAATGTGATTTTAGTTTTATACTCCTGAGTCACGCCTTCGTGTTCTGTTCTCTAATATATTAAAATACATTTCTTTTGGGAATACTGGGGAACAACTCTCTGCAGCTTCGAAGAGATTAGTATCTCATAACCCATTTCTTTAGATCAATCAGGGGATATTTCGAAATTTTGGCCGTGCTGGAGGATGTTGATCATTTTGACCCTGATATCTTCGCTGATACCTCCCTGATACCTACCAGCAGCCAGAACCAACCTGCCTCTGCCGACACCAGTGGGAAGAGCAATTAGTCTGCTGAACGCGATTTTCTCGGAGATCGACCTCTTTTATATTAGTGAAAATACGTTTAGAAGATAAATACTCTTGATTTTAGAAAGTATCATGTCTTTTTAATGTTGAACTCATCTAAAAGATCTTTACTGGCTCAAGTGTCCCGAAAGAATCCAGTATAAACTATGCTGGACGGTTTTTAAAGTGCTTCACAAAATGGCACCAGCCTATATATCTGAACTTTGTGTTGTTGATAGCCCTAACTTGCGGCAATTTACGCTTCGATCAGCAAACTCCTCGGCAATAGGCAGATTAGTTGAGCCAAAGCGCAACCCCCGGAAAAATTTCGGAGATCGGGCTTTCGTAGTGGTAGGTCCGTCCGCCTGGAATATGCTTCCTGCACGTCTCAGATGCATTGACAATCCGACGGATTTTAAACCTAAAAACCCATCTTTTCAAAATATCGCATAAAATGTAAACAACGGTTATCTGATTGCTGGTGTCACATGCAGCTCTCATGACTAAAAACACTGGCAAAGCGCCCTTGAGGTGAGCTATTCCCAAAAACGGTGCTATACAAATTTGCCTAATTATTATTATTATTTTTATGTATTTCTGGTATTATATTGTATGTATTATATTGTATTATATTTAACCTGTACTCAATAGATGCAATATATGTAGATTTATATTGTTAGTAATGTTTGTTGAGATAATAAACTGATTTGATTAGATTTCATTTGAAAAGTTGAAACGATGTTGATAACAACAACGACAAACCATCACGCCTTCTGATATTGATTTACACAATGGTTCCAGGTCCGGAGAGGTTGACGGTGACGCTGTCCCCGAAGGTGGGGGTAACTCTACAGAGTTGGAGTTTAGACCAGGGTCTCGAACCTACTCCTCATTCACGCTGGAGGAACCGCCCCACATTCTTTCTGCAAATCCACAGGACCAACGCCGCAGAAACATTCCAGTTCACTCTGAACTTCAAGGTGCAATGAATTGAATTTTTCAAGCTGCATCACTAATTTATTAAATCATAAAATGATCTTATGGAAGTGTATGGAAGTGAAGCTTGGAGTTGGTAGTAAAATGATAAATGTCATAGTATAGTTCCATTATTTGGTCACCGCCTAGAATCCAATATTCTCTGATGGTGGCGCGAGTGCAGAACAAATTTCTGCATTTTTTTTACCTCAGCGAGCGAGGTTATTACCCGTGGCTCTTTCCGACTGAATTCTTGCTAGGTATGCTAAGCTACCAATCATTGGAAAGAAGGAGGAATATCCACTTGGGAGTTCACTTCTTTCAGCTGATTGGTGGCGGTATACAAAACTCGGATGTCCTGGGTGATGTAGGTCTATTTGTCCCTGATAATTACCTTCGTCAAATACAGCAGAGATTGTTTTATTTGCCAAACTGCAGAACCAACCTGCCAATGGTTATTCCTGTAGGTAGGGCAATCTTATTGCTTAATCGGGTCGCCTCGGAGGTCGACATATTTCGTGATAGTGTGAGTTGCCTCAGGGATGCAATATCAATGTTATGATTCTTTCTAATTCTTAATCTTAATGTTTTTTATGCTTCTCTTATAAATTCTTATAATGATATAGCAAACGATCTAGAATTATACGTCTGTATTTTTTATTTGTTTTGTTTTTTAAATGAATAAAATAAAATAAATGAAATGAAAAAATGATGGCAATCACTATGATGGCTACAATACCATTTACATCGATTTGGCTCACGCTGTCATGATATTAAGAGCGATTCAACAAAATAATAATAATAATAATAATAATAACATGGCATAAAAAAAATTACTAATTACTGAAAGGCTGCTATATTCGAAGTAGGAACAATCGACAAGTGTGCATGTCACGGTGTGTGAATGTAGAAGAGGCGCGAAAGTTATGTCAGGGTAGAAAAGTGTGGCGTTCTATCTTCTCTGCCTACCCCTCCGGAGAAACGGCGTAATGGTTGGTATGTTGGTTTAAAATGATCGTATCGTAAAATAAATATAATTCAATGCCAAATTATAGAATACGAATTTACAATACATTTTTCTTAGGTACTGCTACAAAAAAAACAATATTAAGCGATCTAGAGGGAAAAATTTCATGTTTTTCTCATAAATAGTCACGTATCGGTATATCATAAAAGATCAATAATTCAATTAACATAATCAGATTATGTCAAGATAAATGAGATTTTCAAAATGTTATTTTTATTTTTACAACAAATATTTTTATTTTTAAATTTATTATAAAAGAAGCCGAGGACCACCGAGGAAAACATGGAATGACCAAATTAATGAATTACTAAAAGGCATTACATTCGATGTCGGAATAATCGACGTGCGTGCATGGTACGATGTATGAATGTAGAGGAATCACGAGAGGTATGCCGGGACAGCGCATTGTGGCGATCCATACTCTCTGCCTACCCCTCCGGGGAAATTGCATGATGGTTAGTTAGTTAGTAACATACATTATCTGTTAAACTACACATAAATCGTAACCTGGCATTAAAAGGTTTGCAATTAACAAAAGAGTTATGACGTCACGGAATATTTAAAATGTGAATTTCTCCGTCGGTATTATAAACATTGCTATAAACTTCGAACGTTTGTGACTAATGGTTAATAGATGCTAGTATCATTCGATATTCGAGAAAAAAATTAGTAATACATTTTTTATACGCACAATTGTAATGTTGCTGTCATTCAAATCAAAATAGTGGAGCAAATAAACTATAAATATAACTTACTGAAATGGTAATTTAGAATCCTCTTTGTCAAGGTGGAGACCAACCAGATTCCTGGCATGCTGATGGATCTAAGCGTGACGGGCAACTATTTCCAGGCGGATGCAGTCTCCGGCTCCGGATCGGAGGCTTTCAAGCAGTTCCTCTCTAGCTTCCCCCAGTGGGCGGACGTGACTTCCTGGTCCAGTTTCTACTCTTCTCACATCATTTGACGTGGGTCCAGCAGTCGTTTCGTCTCTTTTTATCTTCTCACAAGGGAACTGTATTCAGATAAACAACGTGCGTTTTAAATAATTCATTGAAACACAAGAGATTGTCTCAACTAGTTTCATCAACCTATGTTGGCATCATCAAGTGCTACGAACTACTGAGTTGTTTGTGACGTAATAACAGTGTTTAAAATTAAAACATGAAAAATGCATTTTAGTAATGCGCTAGCGAAAATATATGCAGCATATAGATCATGAAAATAAATGGAAAATGATGTAAAACTCCATATTCAATAATTAATACGAATGTAAACGTTTATCTGTCTAAGGCATTATAAACTTATTGAACGCTAAGGCATTAACACTGTTGAATTCAATAGTAATATACTTAGGAAATTAAGAATAACTTAAAAAAAAGACTATACCAAGGTTTAATCAGTGATATTAGAATTTATTTTACAATCTTTAATGTGAGCAGAAAATAGCTCATTATTATGAAGAAGGTATCCGGTCGTGTCCAGGCTTGAGCCCATGTCCTCTGGATCAGGAGCCAAGCGTTCTATCCCTTAGACCACCACCCGACTAAATTTACTAGTTTAATCCACTAATTAATAAAAATATATTAAAAAACACGTCATGTTTCTGAGGATACTCCATCTTCATCTGTAAACATTTAATATAAATTAAAATAAATATAAATTATAATTAAATATAAATATAAATTATATTTTTACACCTGAAGATGGAGGTATCCCCGAAACATGTCGTGTTTTTAAATATTTTTTTAATAATAAATGAATAAAACAAAGTTATTTTTAATTTTCTAAGTATATTAAGGCACTATCAAATGTGATAATGTCTTAGACAGGCGAAACAGGTAATTTATATAAAATATAATAAAACTTCTAGAAAACAGACGTATTTATTCATAATAATTATGAAACGGAAACTTATAATTTTCAATTTGTTGACCATGAGTGGACTATGATCTCAGATGTTTTAAATAAAAGTGTCCGAAAATATCTCTTCGGCGTGATTGAAGGCAGATTTTATAGAAAGATGTCTCTCAGCTGTATAACCTGATGACTTAAAATTGATCAAAGAACATTTCAACTGCGTTGAGTATTGGAAAAATAACTACAATATTAGTGTATATATACATAAAATAAAATGACAAACGATTTATTTCCAATTATACCAACATTAAAATTATACGCAATCATTTTCCCTATAATTCTTTACGATGCTAAAACTTTGAAATTATGTGACCGCATCAGAATTGACGCCTCTGAAATGAGGTGTTTCACTTCCTTCGACTGAGGTTAATAGGTAAAGTGCAGGGACGTTGGGGAGTTGGTAGAAGGCAGCTGTCCTGGCTGCGGAACATCAAATAGTGGACAAAAATAACAAGAGTTCAGAAATTGTTCCAAGTGGCGCAGGATAGAGATGCCTTTGCTGCAGTGATTGCAAACGTTGGGGGGACCTGACACGGCACCGAAAGAAGAAGAAGAAATTAGGTGTTGGCGTGGATTGCTTAGGATCTCGTTGACTGCAAAAATAACAAATGAATCGGTTATGCAATTGGCGAGTGTTGAGTTTCTTTGGTCAGTATTATCATAGGAAGTGATTATTTTCTTACAGTAATTAGTTACGTATTTAAAAAAACTTCTTATTTATATTTAAGTATTTTTTTGTAAACTTTATGTTAACTAACTAACTAACCATCACGCCATCTCCCTGAAAGGGTAGGCAGAAAGAATGGACTGTCACACTTTTACTGATGCGGCACTCCATTCTTTTCTTTTCGCTCCGCGGGAGACGGGTGTGATGGGTAACTTTATGTTAATACGAGTAAACGGAAATCGTTTGGTTATAAGTATTTTTATGGACTTTCTATTGTTTAATGTCTCTATGTTACGGGCCCTAATAATGTTTAAAAGAGCTATTTTTGTAATAATGAAAAACCTGTCTTATCTGCCATATTATTATAAATCGAATATATAAAAGTTTACTAAAAATTGCTTTTAAATATCCAATTATATCTTTTAATAACAAGAAAACCACAAAAATATATATTATTTAAATAAAACGGTGTTTTTTTAACTACTTTCACTTTTGTCTTTATTTTGACAGCGAACGGTTTGCCAGGCTCGCTGGCATCAAACCGGTCGCTGTCTAAATAAAGACAAAAGTGGAAGTTGGTAAAAAAAACATCATTTTATTTAATTATTATTTAAAATGAACTTCCATCAAGAGATTTGATTATCTCACAAAAATATATAATGAAAACGCGAATTTTAAAGTGTCAGTTTTAAAGTGAGGCCAAATTGGATCCAAAGGAGAACCGTCTGAGATGTTACGACCACTTCATGCGGCACCCAGCTGACCATGTTACACAGAGGTTAATGTAAGCAGACAATTGACCCAGAGAACGTGGTAGGGCAATAGTTGACATGGATGGAAATTACCCAAATGACTCTTAAAAGAGATTGGATCCCACCAGATGCCACCCAAGACAGACAGTCCCGGAGACGCAATACAAAAAGAGTCGACCCCAACTTAATGGGCAAGGCTAGGAAGAAGACAAATAATATTGTTGAAGAATCATATCGTTTCGGTCAAAACAACGGATAATGATTTTATCTAGAAAATCCATTGTTTTGGCTGAAACACTGTAACACTTTACATTATGAAATGTTTAAATTTGAATCACTGCTATTATGTATCATAATTTATTTACATGATTAAATAGTCCATTGTTTTGGCCGAAACACTATGATACCTGAACATTTTAAAACTGTTAATGAATAAACTTTGTGATTGATGAAAAAGCTGTCGCATAAAATAAAATATAATTGTGATACAAAAAAAAAGTTTATTCATTAACAGTTTTAAAATAAACTTTGTTTTTTGTATAACAATTGTATTTTATTTTACGCGACAGCTGTTTCATCAACCAATGTTGAATTCATCAGGTGTTACAATAATATATCAAATGTAAAATTTTCGTGATTTTTCGAATCTTTATCTGTATTTGTTCCTTTGTCAATTTGAATAATTTCTTTGATATAATTTTGAAGTTCTTGCTGAAATTGATAAGTTTATTCATTAACAGTTTTTTTATGTATTTATTTTCGCGACAACTGTTTCGCTAACCTACGTTCAAAGCATCATCAGGTGTTCCAAACAATTAGTTGTTTGTAACATAGATTGATAGAGGATTGATTTGATCTCAAGTACCTATCCACACCTCCTCGACTTTGGTCTCCCCTTGAAACTATGCGAAATGTTAGAGATTGAGTGTGAATAACCTCGGTGGATAATATTGATACATAGGCTAACGCCAACCCGTCTGGCAAGCGTGGCGTTGTAATGCCAACCACCCTCCGTATGACATGTTATACATGGAGAAGTATGGGTGAGGCCTATGTCCAGCAGTAGACGACAACGGCTGTTAAAGAAGAACATAGATTGGCGAAACAGCTGTTGCCACAAATCCAATTAAATAAATTGTGCTACGTAACAACAGTGTTTTAAATTTAACGATTAAGTTTTTTTTTTTATAAATCCAAAATGAATTATGCCATATTCGTAAATGGAAAACGTTTCCACGTTTCGTGATATTTAATTTTCCCGAACATCAATTGCATCGATGTTTCAACAGGGAAATCCCAATCTGTTAACAGGGAGATAATCCTCGCACAATGGAGGGCCTCATGAATATGCTGATCGCCTGCGCTAAAAATGTTGACGAGATTCCTGCATTTGAGGGAATTGTGACGAATTTTTTATGAACGGATTCCCGATGAATTTTTCAAATAAAACGAATTGTCGTTATTTCAATTACCGACGGCGGATACTTTTAGAGCTGTAGCTGAATATTTGAAACAATAATATTCCGGGAGCTTTTGCATAAAAGTTGTCTAACTCGGATGTCATCAAAATAGAGAACGAGAATATTTTGAATATAAGAGAGTAAGAGAGAAATACTTCGAGGGATTATTGCACATGCCTGTGAACAAGCGACAGGGAAATACTTTGGGTAGGCAGACATAATGGACTGTCACACTTTTCTTTCCTGACACATTTCTCTCACTTACTCAACATTCACGTTTTCCTCGGTCTTCCTCTATTTCTTGTTCCATTTAGATCGTTAACATATATTTTTTTTACCATTCTTTCTTCATTAATTATTTTCATGCAACATCTTAACGATACTTTCAATATTTTGTTCTTAACACCACCATTCACACCGCATTCACTTCTTATATTTACATTTGACACTATCATACACAGAGGATGCACACATTCCTACTGCATTTATTCTACTTTCATCATTCTTTTGCCAGTTCCATGCTTCGCTTCCATACATTAGGGTCGGTACAAGAACACCATTGCTCACTGCCATTTCAGCTTTTTTGATAGGTTTTTGTTAGTAAATGACAACTTTAAGTTCATTGTAAATAATGAAAATAAAATAAAAATTAAAAAAAAGGTAGCAGGCATAGGTACCCAAATGATTCATTTCCCGCGACTAAAAAAACAATGCACTAAATATACACGTGTTGGAATTTGCCTTTTTTTTTGGGAATAAGTTCAGCTTTTCTTTTTTGGCAAATTTTTTTTCGTTTTCATTCTGGTCATGATTATGTTTGAATATATTTTTCTGGCAAAAATTGAAAGAAAGGTCGTTCCGTGTAGCGCGCTTTAAATATATTTCAAAACAAAAGAACCCACACAGGGTGACCGCTTACCAAAGTAAAGATATGGATTTTTGGCAACTTTTACTTAAAGACGTTTTAAAATACTTTCTATGATGTGTTCCGAATGGGGCAAGAAATAGAAAATAGTAAACACAATTAACAAAATTCGTTTAGTCCATTGTTTTGGCCGAAACACTATGAAACTTCAAAATTAAACTGTTAACATTGTTATGATATCACATTTTTTTATATTATTTTTTTTGAGAATGTCCCGAAAGTTGTTTCGCCAACCAATGTTGGCATCATAAGTTGTTGCGAACAAATGAGTTGATTTGAATACAGTCACACCTGACGTTTCGGACATTGAATTTAATCGTCTCGGATTTGGAAGTATATAGTGTCAGTGAGGCAGTGTTTATAAAAAATATATCACTGATTCTGAAAAGAGTACTACCTCACTGACGTCGACATATTTGGGATCCTTCTGAGACACTCGTATGTTATCTCTTAGTTTCATATAAATACTGTATTTTTGTTAACCGTTTCGTGTCCAAATAGGCCCCTTAAATGTTTTTCGTTTGTTTTGTCTCATTTGTGTTTAAGAAAAATAAATAAATTCTTACTCACTTCCTATGGCCATACAACTCTTGAAGAGTTTTTGCCTCCTTGATGATTTTTCGCCAAGCTCCTCGATCTTGCGCCTTTTGCTTCTAGCAGTCCAATTTACCCAACCTAGCCAGATCAGCCAGAACATTGTCCATTAGACGCTGACTAGGCCTTCCTAGAGGTCTAACTCCAGTCGGTCTAGACACGTACGTAGGGTCTTGATTGCTCTGGTCTCTTTGGCTCGGCATACGTGTCCAATCCATACTAGGCGACCGGTTCTCACAGTGTACGTTATAAGGAGCTGCTTGGTTACAATAAATAAATAAAATTATATAAAATTAAACTTATTATTAAAACACATACAATAAAAAACTTTATCAAAAGAACATCACAAAGCGCTCGCAAAGAACACCAGACTTTATTGCAGTTGCAAATATAAGAAATTATCTTTGCATTTGAATTAACAAATTTAATATAGTGGTTACAATTATAAAAGACCCTTCACGAAAATATTATATGAAACTGATTTAAAAAATACGCTTCGGTATATAAAGAGTTAAAAGCGACTTTTTCAGGCAATCTTTTGAAAATATACATAAGGGCCATAGAAATTATTCAGCAATTTTTTTTATAGAAAAAAAATATATTACAATGATATGTGTGTTATAATTTATAGTCGTTATCATGCAAAATAACTATTTATTCGCTGACACCATGTTTCAGGTGGATGTTACATTTTTTTAATTATTAAATTTTACGTACTCTGTGTATGATAGAGTGTCGAATGAAAATATAAGAAGTGAATGCGGTGCGAATGATGGTGTCATGAACAAAATAATGAAAGGATCATTAAGATGGTTTGGACATATATAAATAATGAATGAAGAAAGAATAGTAAAAAAATTATATGTTAATGATGTAAATGGAACCAGAAATACAGGAAGACCGAGGAAAACATGGCACGATCAAATACATCAAATATTGAATGTCGGCCGTGTGAGGAATCAGAGAAATCGACGCGCGTGCATGACACAATGTATGAATGTTGAGGAAGCGAGAGAAATATATCAGGAAAGAAAAGTGTGGCAGTCCATTATTTCTGCCTACCCCATCGGGGAGACGGCGTGATGGTTAGTTAGCTAGTTAGTTTTTTTTTAATTTTAAATATGAAGATTTTTACTCTGAAAAAGGAAAAAAAAATAAGAAACATATTGATTGAATTTGATAATAGGTACCTTAGATAGGCAAAACATGCCATTGCCATAAATTTTAATAAAGCTTCGGGTGGTGGTCTAGGGGATAGAACGCTTGGCTCCTGATCCAGGGGACATGGGTTCAAGCCTGGACACGACCAGATTCCGTCTTCATAATAATGAGCTATTTTCTGCTCACATTGAAGATTGTAAAATAAATTCTAATATCATTGACATAAATCCTTGATGTTAGTCTTTTTTTAGAAAAAAAAAATCATCCTATTATTTTCGTAATAATTATTTAACATGGATTTTTCAAGAAACAATAAATATCCGAAACCTCCGTATTTAAAAATATCGAATATTAAACAATTCGGGCAGTCTTTTCCTTGTGCGCTTTTCGGGTAATTGATTTTACAAAAAGGTGCACTTAAAAATAAATCACCATAAAATATGAATATCTTTTTTAGTTTGTCTCCATTCAATGCTGGACGTAAGCCTCTCCACCCCACGCCATCTCTCTCGGTCTCTCGCCAGTGTTCTCCAGGCCCTTCTCGCCGACCTCCCAATATCATCGCTCCATCTGGTTGGCTGTCTTATGACACTTCTCCGGCCCAACCTTGACCTCCATTCAGTAACCCTCTGGCTCCATCTTTCATCATCCCGTAGACACACAATACCAGCCCACTGCCATTTTATCCTCGCAATGCGTATCCCTACATCGGTGACCCTGGTACGTCTTCTAATCTCCACGATGGGTATATGGTCTCTAAGCGAGATACCCAACATGGATCCATGCCTGTTGTGCAAGTTTGATTTTGTGCGTTGCTTTCTACTAAATTGTATTAATTTTGTAGTATGAATATGTTTATTTGTTTTTTTTAACCGTACCGGAAACGCATAAAACAGTGGTCACCGCACTGCTTAGAGCGCCAGTTGGTAGAGCGGTCTCTCCTCGCGACACTTTTGTAGGGTGTCCCTGCATGGGTGCGATATTTGCGGGACAAATGGGTTTCAGATTACACATTGCATTAGCCGGGGAGCAAAACAGCTGTCACAGTAGTTATTGTAAGGGTGAGCATACATAATACAGACGATACGTGTACACCGTATACACACACAAATCTACATATTGTATAGTACAATGCGTGTTTGGCTTATCTATTTGCTTAGCACGTAAACAAATAATAGTATTTACATACATAATGCATATATTTTTCCGAAAACTTCCATCAATTTTTTTGTTTCTTGTAAATATAAAAAATTAAAATGCTCTAGTAAAGCAACATATATGTCGTTACCATATAAATACCTGTATTAACATCATACGAGTATTTATATGAGAACGACATGTTTTGTTTTATTAGTTTTTTTGAAGTATGGGGGAGGTCTACGTCCAGCGGTGATAGACAACGCAAATATAAATATTTCAACTAAAGCAAAGATTTCAGTACATAATGGATTACTAGAACCAACCCTTATGCAAGTAATTTTGGAGCTGGCAAGAAAATGATGAAAGTAGGATAAATGCCCTAGAAATAAGATCACTGAGAAAAATGTTTGGGAAAACGATATATGATAGAATACCAAACGACGAAATATGAAAGAAATGTAAGGCAGAATATTGCATCATAAGTTTAATTAAAAAAGGACCCCTGAGATAGTTTGGACATATAGAAGTGATGCTTACAATCAGTGTGAGTGGAAAGAGAAACCATGTAAGACCAAGGATAGCATGGCATACCCAAATTAACCAAATACTGAAAGGCGGCCACATTAGAAGTAAGAAAAATCGACAAGTGTGCATGTTAAGAATGTGGAGGAAACTAGAAAAGTATGTCAGGACAGAACGGTATGGCGGTTCATCCTCTAAGTATGTAAGTATAGTAGTAAATTTTACATAAGTATTTTAATAATATTATTGTATGGATTCATGTTTGCGACCCCTGATCTATGCGTTTATAAGGAAGAGAGTGAATGGCAGTGTCACCAGTCTGTCGATGCCAGCGAGCCTGGCGAAACCGGTCGCTGTCGAAATAAAGACAAATGTGGAAGTAGTGAAAAATCGTTTTATTTCATTTTTATTTAAAACGAACTTCCATGAAGAGATTTAATTGTATCATTTAATAATCTTATGAACCCGCAACACAAAGAAAAGGCGTATCTAGAAGAAATATTTATTATCTCGTCAATTAATTATTGAAAATATTTCAATATTTCAAGACAAAGTTCAAATTTTATTAATATTATAATAAAATCATAAAGATCAACTTAATTTGAAACTTTTTTGTAATAACTTTGATGGGAGATTGAAGTGTAAGTAATTTTATATAAAATAGCAACAGCGATGTAACGTTTTTTAGTGTTTTAGACGTACCCAAAATTTTTAACGGTCTTTCTTGATTTTTATTACGTTATGTAAATCCCGAAGAGTAATAAAAACTTTTATTTCCGATAAGAATAAAAGCTTAGAATAAGAAACTTAATATATAAATTACGGAGCTTTTAAGGCATATTAGACATATGGCCCGTTTATTATATTAAGCTTTCGTGTAAACTGTAATTTAAGCTCTTAACTTGGTCTTTAGTGTTATTTCATTTACTTTATCATACTTAATGGTTTCTTATTTACTGGGAATATGCTTGAGTGTCTTAATTTCTATAAATATAGTCCTTTTGACACGTTTTGTACAGCGTTTAAAATATTTATTTCGTAATTATAACAAGAGTGTAATATAAAACAAAAAAATAAGTTGGGGGAAATATCAAATTAAATATTTCTTGAAAATGAAATAAAATTCTTAAATTACTGATTATTTACAAAAAAACACGGTTTTAATTTCAGTATTTTTTTTTAGATACAGATTTATTACTAATAAAATATTATAATTCAGAAGAATAACAATTGACTGCGCAGATTTTCACCATTGGAAGAAATATGTTTTATGGAATCTTGGGTATATCCGTGAAAATTGTCTTCAATCGTAGCAGTTATAACTACCCTGTAACTAACTTATTGAAATCTAAGGCATTAACACTGTGGAATTCTTTAAAATTGGATAAAAACTTTGTTAATTTTTCACAAAACATAAAAAAATATTAAAAAAACACGACGTGTTTCGGAGGATATATATTCATGTGTAAATATATAATATAACATACATTTTATATTATTGATATTGGTGGCGATGAGGTTCGCAACCCATCACACTGCGTCTCCCGCGCGGCGAAAAGAGAAAGATGGAGTGCCGCATCAGTAAAAGTGTGACAGTCCATTATTTCTGCCTACCGTTTCGGGGAGACGGCGTGATGGTTACCTAGTTAGTTTTTTTTACATACATTTTTTAAATTTTTTGAGTAAAATAAACAAAGTTTTATTTAATTTCCTGAGAATAATTACCCTGTAACAATATAACAACCCTGAAGTTTGAGGCTTCGACGAACGGAATAATGATGGTGTTATGAACAAAATAATGAAAGGATCATTAAAATGGTTTGAACATATGGAAATAATGAATGAAGAAAGAATGGTAAAAAAATATATGTTAACGATGTGAATAGAACCAGAAATAGAGGAAGATCGAGGAAAACGTGGCACGATCAAATAAATCAAATATTGAATGTCAGCCATGTGAGGAGTCAGAAAAATCGACGCGCGTGCGTGACACGATGTACGAATATTGAGGAAGCGAGAGAAGTTACAGAAGAAGTACGTTTACAAATTATTTTAAAACTAACTAACTAACTAACCATCACGACGTCTCCCCGAAGGGGTAGGCAGAAAGAATGGACTGCCACAACTTTCTTCCCTGACATATTTCTCTCGCTTCCTCAACATTCATACATCATGTCATGCACGCGCGTCAATTTCTCTGACTCCTCACATGGCCGACATTCAATATTTGATTTATTTGATCGTGCCACGTTTTCCTCGGTCTTCCTCTATTTCTGGTTCCATTTACATCATTAACATATAATTTTTTTACCATTCTTTCTTCATTCATTCTTTCCATATGTCCAAACCATCTTAATGATACTTTCATTATTTTGTTCATGACACCATTATTCGCACCGCATTCACTTCTTATATTTTCATTCGACACTCTATCATACACAGAGTATCCACACATTTGTCTAAGAGATCTCATTTCTACTGCATTTATTCTTCTTTCATCCTTCTTTTGCCAGTTACATGCTTCGCTTCCATACATAAGGGTCGGTAGAAGAACACTATTGGGCACTGCCATTCTAGCTTTTTTGGATAGGTTTTTGTTTGCGATTTAAAGTTTTAAAGTTTGTTTTTTGTTTGCGATTAAATTATTTTAAAGTGTATATACGAGTATTATACCCTTCCAATATTAACAATGTTATAAAACATAATCAGTTCCCTAATGATTAATTTGATTTTTGATGTACGGAAAAATATAATAAAATATGCAATGAGCAAACTTATGATTGTAAAAAGCATTGTCGTTAGAATGATTGAATAATTATAATTCTAAATCCACAAATTAAGTAGAAAGAGAAAAACATAGTAAAATTTATCCCTTTCTCGTACATGTGCTGTTGACGAACTCCCAGCGCTTCACATGAGCCTGACATCATCACCCTTGCACCCGTCACCTGAGACGACTGACACTCCGTCACGGGTGACGAGCGGGCCGTGTATGTTTAGCGCCGCCATTTTGATTCAGAATCGCGAACAAGATGGCTGACGCTTCTCATTTTAATTACTTGCTCAGATTGTAAAATTAATTACAATGTAAGATTAAGACTCCGTATTTTGGAGGAAAACACTTCAGTGCAAATGAAACTCAAATATGCTAAAGAAACGAGGGGCTAGGTTTGATAACGGAGTTTTTTATATAGGCGGTATTTTTTTTCCTGCCCTTGACTGGCATTTCCTGATCCATCCGTCACACAGAAGACGTTTTCTCTAGAGTGAAGGCTCCCCCGAAAGATTGTATCATCGATGAGAAATATATTTTTGATAGAATTATTTAATTTTATAATTGTTAATGCAAAATTTTTGTTTTATATCACATTTTCTACTTTACGACAGTTGTTTCATCAACCAATGTTGACATCATCAGGTGTCACAAAAATATATATCAAATGTCAAATTTTCGTTGAAAATTTGACATTTGATAAATATTTTTGATGATTATATGATGTTAACATTGGTCGATGAAACAGCTGACGTAAAGTAAAATAAATGTGATATAAAACAAAGTTTATGTATGAACAATTATAAAATGTTAAAATATCAGTGTTACGGCCAAAACAATGGACTAATTATTTAATTAGAATTCTTTACAACACTTTGATTTTTGTTTATAAAATTAAAAGTAATATGGTGCAAGCATATCTAACTAAAAATGTAGCATATAGTTATGAAAGACATGACTATTTGACTAGAGGTCGTGAAAGATTCCAACTCCGGAGACTCAGACTTGAAAGTACAGAGAAAGATGTTTTTTTTATAGATGATTTAAATTATATAACGAATTGTCAAATGAGGTAATAGATGCCGGTTCTCTTGCGATCTTTCGTCGAAAATGCTTCCAATATTTATATATATTTTAAGAACCGATATTTAATGTGCTTGTTGTTATTTTCATTGGCGATTTTTATATTGTTAATTGTTTATAAAATATTGTTTTATAAGTCGTAAAATGTTCCTGTAATTTTTTTATAACTTTAATCAATAAATAAATAAAAAAAGGAATATATTTAACAACAATAACAACAAAAACAACAACAACAACAACAACTATAACAACACCAACAATTACAATAAATTATCACGCCGTTTCGCCAAAAGGGTAGGCATAGAGTATGGACCGCCAAACTACTCTATCTTGACAAATTTCTCTAGCTTTCTCAATATTCATATAGCAAGTCATGCACATACGACGATTCTTGTGGCTTCAAAGAAGACTGATAAAATTTGATTAATTTGGTCATGCCATGTTTCCTCGGTCTTCCTCGACTCCGCACTCCATTCATAGAGATAGAACATTTATGTTTACTTTAATGATTTTTTTCTGTTAAAATAATTGAATTTTATAATTTTCCTAAAATTGGTTGAGTTATTTTAAGAACTATTTAAAAAATAAAATTATTGTTTTAAACCAAATCAAGCAAAATGTAAATGATAATTTTTGAATTATTGCCACAAATATCAATTTAACCTTCAGACGTTACAACCACCTAATATTTTAAACGTATTCCATTTTATTTTATTTAAAATATCAATAGTTGTTTCTATTAATAGTTTAAGTAAAACAACTTTGTTATAAAAATCACAATTGATTATATTTTGTCGCGACAGCTGTTTCGCTAACCAATGTTAGCATCGTCGGGTCTTACAATCAACGTCAGGTCTTACAATCAACATCGTCGGTAAGCGAAACAGCTGTCGCTAAAGTAATCAATTGTGATATTTATAACAAGGTGTTTTATTTAAACAATTAATATCCGCTAAAACAATGGATTATGTAATTGTTTCTATTTAATATTTTATTGTAGCATGTAAAAATTTCCCTCAAATATGTCTATCTGTCTTAATTATTTATTCAGTAAATAATAAAGCACAGTTAGGAAATAAAATTAAACAGTAATTATTAATGAAATAAAATTTCAGCGAAATGGTAACGGGACAGCTTGGATTGCAGGTGACATGTCTATGACGTTTGTCATCAAAGCCCCATTATTCATTACCCATCAGATGCCATTTTGGGCATTGATTGAAAATTCACATATATTATTTTACTTACATTATTTATACTATATCTTTAAACTCTTAAACTAAATGTTTTATTTAATCTCATGATTTTGATAATACCTCTTGATGGAAGTTCATTTTAAATGATAATTAAATAAAACTTTGAGTAACTTTTGAAAAATACTTAAAATATTTATATATTATGGTTACAATCACAAAACCTTGATATTTGTGAACAGACGAGTAGACAAACTAATACAAGTTGTTTGTTTAAATGTTATCTATAAAAATGAATTCATTTTAAGCAATTTTAGATAAAATTAAGGCGTTAACACTGTGGAATTCCATAATGACGAATTTTTATTATAACTGTTAATTCAAACACTTTGTTTTATATCACAAATTGTATTTATTTTACTTGACAAATATATACAATTTGTGATATAAAACAAAGTTTTTGAATTAACAGTTATAAAATGTTAAAATATCATAGTGTTTCGGCCAAAACAATGGAATTTTTATTAATTAAAACACTGTTTTTTCCATTTTTGAGTTTATTTTTCTCGTCATGTTTCGAAGGCTTACACCTTCATCATCGGGAGAACGATGTGTCGGTTTGTATAATAAACTCAAAAGTGGAAAAAATTGGGTTTTCATTCATTAAAATTCGTTATTTTAAGCAATGTAAACGTCAAATTTTATATTGAAAAAATATGGTTTATAACTGAAATGTTTCGCTGTGCTATGGTATTATAGAACATTAATGATGTCATAAAATATTAAATATCACACTTCCTTTGTGATATCTTTATGTTTAATTTGGAATTATTCACAAATCTATCATAAATTTCTGCCTTTTAGATCTACTAACAAAAAAGCACGAGCAGAATCAATTTATAAGGGATACAAACTAATTTTCGTTTTTAAAATATTTTATCATGACAGTATTTCGAAATGAAAAATCCGTACAAAGTTGGGATCAAAAGCATTACAGATATATCTAAAACATTAGTTAGGTTAAGTATCGTATGTGATATACATAGAATAAGCATAGTCATATATTATATTACAACGTCATCGTTGTCTTGGAGCAAACAATTCACTAAGTCAGTCAAATAATTCCTGGGACATAGTTATACATACATAAACACAGACATTCACACATGTAAGACATATCTGTGATACACGGTGACTATTAAGTAGTTAAATTTTATGATTGACATTAAATTAAACTTAATTGTTAAATAAACTTGTTGTCATCGCAGACAAAAGCCTATCCAAAAAAAAAATATGGTAGTGCACAATGATGTTACTGTACCGATCCTTATGTATGAAAGCGATACATGGAACTGGCAAACTGAAAATTGTGTAAAATATTATATTAGGTCCTTACATATGAAATTGGCGTTTTGCCGTACTGGCAACTTTGATCTCAAATATCTTTCCTTTGGTTAGGAATTCCAAATTCAAATTTATACAGCTATTTACTCAAGTATTTGTGTTTCGAAAATTATAATTCATTTGTTTTTTCCTCAATTGTTTTTTTTCTATGCGTCACTCAGTTTACAAAATGGAAAACTTATTTACGAGTACGAGTTCCACCGTGGCACCAGTGCTGCAGAAACGGCTCGAAGGATTAATGATGTGTATGGCGACGGTGCCGCAAAAGAAAACACAGTGCGTTTTTGGTTCCAACTGGTTCGTTCTGGAAATTTCGACTTGCAGAACAAGCCCCGTGGACGGCCGGAGACCGAAGTTGATAATGAAGAATTGAAGACTATTGTGGAAACGGATCCATCGCAAACCACGTCCGAGTTAGCTGCAGGCTGCGGTGTTAGTGATAAAACTGTTTTAATCCACTTGAAGCAAATTGGGAAGGTGAAAAAGCTTGAAAGGTGGGTACCTCACGAATTGAGTGAAGCAAATCAACAAACGCGCGTTGACTGCTGCGTTGCATTACTCAACCGGCACAATAATGAAGGGATTTTGAATCGAATCATTACCTGTGATGAAAAGTGAATCCTGTATGATAATCGGAAGCGCTCATCGCAATGGCTGAACCCTGCCGAACCAGCCAAACCATGCCCCAAGCGAAAATTGACTCCAAAAAAGTTACTTGTGAGCGTTTGGTGGACTAGTGCTGGTGTCGTTCACTACAGCTTTCTTAAATCTGGCCAGACGATTACGGCAGATGTCTATTGTCAGCAACTGCAAACCATGATGGAAAAGCTAGCTGCTAAACAACCGAGGCTGGTTAATCGCTCTAGGCCACTGCTGTTTCATGATAACGCTAGACCACACACTGCACAACAGACGGCTACCAAATTAGAAGAGCTTTAATTGGAATGTCTAAGACATCCACCGTACTCTCCGGACCTTGTCCCAACAGATTACTATTTTTTTCGAAATTTGGATAACTTCTTGCAAGGGAAAAAATTCAACTCCGATGGGGCAGTCCAAACCGACTTCAAAGATTTTATTGATTCCCGTCCGAATGGTTTTTTTAGTAAAGGGATCGATGAACTACCTATGAGATGGCAAAAGTGCATAGATAGCAATGGTACATACTTTGATTAAATAAATATACTATATTTTAAAAAAATCAACTTTATGTTCCTCCCATACAAACCGCCAATTTCATATGTAAGGACCTAATATAAGAAGTGAATGCGGTGTGAATGAAAGTGTTATGAAAAAAATAATGAAAGGATCATTTAGATGGTTTTAACACACGGAGAGAATAAATGAAGAAAGAACGCTAAAAAAGTATTTGTTAACAATGTTAATGGAACTAGAAATAGAGGAAAACGAAGCACGATCAAATAAATCAAATATTGAATGTCGGCCACGTGAAGAGTCGGAGAAATCGACCTGCGTGCATGACACTATGTATGAATGTTGAGGAATCGAGAGAAGTATGTCAGGAAATAACAGTGTGGTGGTCCATTCTTTCTGCATGCCCCTTCGGAGAAACGGCAAAAGTTGGTAAGTAAGTTAGTTTTTAATTGTTAAATAATTAGCTTTATCTTACTATAGTCGTTACAATTTTATAATGGGCCATAAAATCATGTACCATATTTTGCTTTGTTTTGTTAGATTGGGACATAGAAGTGGATTGAAATTAAACTCGATTAAATGTGCTCTTTTTTTGGAATGGTGTATTCTCCAACTAATGTAAGTCCTGCGATAGGGGCGGGCCTAGGGATCGTTTGAGCGAAGATGACGAAGGGGCGCCGCTGCGTCCTATAACAGCTTCGGGTAAGCGGCGGGTAGCCTTCTTTGTCTTTATTTAACTGTTAGTTTGTTTATTTGCATATGTATTAACAATCACTGTATGTTACCCTACAATAAATAAATTACTATAGTCGTATGGATGGGGAACAGGCATAGGAAGTGCATGAGCAAGGTTGACGAAAGGGCGGCGTTGCGCCCTATAACAGACTCAGATATGTGGTAGGAACCCCCTCTTAAGTTACTATACTCGTAACCATAGTACCATAGTCTCGGGGTTTGGAATGACCATTATATAATTGTGAATGATTACCTGCTAGAGTGGGTCGGGAGGTCCCTGCCTGCCCCTTGGTGCTACGCTGGGCCCTTTCGTCATATTCTTCAGCGTGATGCCATCTTAGGAACCCACAGTATCAATCTTTAAAAAACGCCAGTTTCTGTAACGAACAAAACATATTATATTTAAAAATAAAGTAAACAACAACAACAACAAACCATCACGCCATTTTCCCGCAGGGGTAGGCAGAGAGAATGGACCGCCACACTACTCTATCCTGACATTCCTTCATTCCTCCATATTCGTACAGCGAGTCATACACGCACGTCGATTCAACCGGCTTCTAGCATGACCAACCTTTAAAATTTGATTAATTTGGTCATGCCGTGTTTTCCTCGGTCAACCTTGACTCCGTATACTTTTTTAACCATTCTTTCTTCACCCATGCGCTTCATACGTCCAAACCAACGCAGCGATCCTTTCATAATTTTGTTCATAATAACTTTTTTCGCTCTACGTTACTTTCTAATATCAGCATTTGAGATTCTGTCGTACATCGTTCTAACACACATAGGCACGTATCCTTCCACCGTAGTTGCGGTCGACCTGCACTTCTCTTTGCCATCCACGGTCTCCAAGTCTGAAGTCTTCTTGTCCATTTTTCATATGAGCTTCTGGCTACGTGACCTGCCCGTTGCCATTTTAGAGTAGTCACCCGGTGGATGATGTCAGTGACTTTTGTTTTTTCTCTCACCGTATCGTTTCTGACTCTGTCTCATAAGCTTGATCCTAACATGGCTCTTTCTATGGCTGTTTGGGTCACTCGTAGTTTCTCGGCACTTTGTTTGCACAATGTTTTTTTTTTTTTTTTTTTCTCCTTGTATACAACAGGTCGCTTGAACCCAATTACTGTATACAATTTATTTTAGCTATTATATTGATTCTCATGACAAGTGATAGGTAGCCAATCTTTTGCCATTTTATTGTCACGTGAATTCTACACCAGACCAATGACAGTGTGACAATCACACTGCCATCGCCGGGAATCGAACCCGGGACCTTGAGAATGGAAGTCGGAGCTCTTACTACTCAGCCACGAATGTTACAGTTTCAAGACCATAAGTACCAACTGGCAGAACGCAGGCAATCTTAAATATAAGTTATCAATTAACAGAACAATTCGTTGATTTAGTGGCTTATATTAAGGACACCCGGTAGCTAAAGTAATGTCGACACTCGGGGAGCAATTATTCCTGCAGTTTCACAATGTAATTACAGGGTGGTTACGATGATAGTGTAACATATGTGAAGCCTCGTCATCTGCTTCTGTCAGCACATTGTTCTACCTGTTCTAGTTCCCGGTTCACTGTGAGCTTTGTTTAAGGAATGGATAATGCCATTATTTATTTCTAAACTTGGCCAACCTGTATGTGAAGTCATATTTTCAGTCAGTTGGTGTTTTGTCATAGGATGTCAGATTATCACGTCGTTTCCCCGAAAGGGTAGACAGAAAGAATGAACTGCAACACTTTAATCGATGCTGCACTCCATTCTTCTCTTTTCGCCAACGCGAGAGACGCGGTGTGATGGGTTGCGAACCTCACCGCCACCAATAGGCATCTCCCGCGCACACTTCAATCATTCAACGTCTACATAATAAATCTAAAACAAATTATACAAAATACAATGATATAAAATAATAAACTTCACAATAGACAATGCTACATAATCTGACATTAACTAACTTAGTTAGTTAGTTAATGTCAGATTATGTTGCATTGTCTATTGTGAAGTTTATTTTTTGGAAGACAGAAATTGCAGTTTGTAAGACGTACAATACAACTAACTAACTAACAAACAAACCATCATGCCGTCTCCCCGAAGGGGTAGGCAGAAAGAATGGGCTGCCACACTTTTCTTTACTGACATATTTCTCTCGCTTCCTCGACATTCATACATCGTGTCATGCACGCGCGTCGATTTCTCTGACTCCTCACATGGCCGACATTCAATATTTGATTTATTTGATCGTGCCACGCTTTCCTCGGTCTTCCTCTATTTCTGGTTCCATTTACAACATTAACATATAATTTTTTTAGCATTCTTTCTTCATTCATTCTTTCCATATGTCCAAACCATCTTAATGATCCTTTCATTATTTTGTTCATGACACCATCATTCGCACCGCATTCACTTCTTATATTTTCATTCGACACTCTATCATACACAGAGTATCACACATTCGTCTAAGAGATCTCATTTCTACTGCATTTATTCTACTTTCATCCTTCTTTTGCCAGTTCCATGCTTCGCTTCCATACATAAGGGTCGGTAGAAGAACACCATTGTGCACTGCCATTCTAGCTTTTTTGGATAGGTTTTTGTTTGCGATGACAACTTTAAGTGCACCATTCACTTTGCTGCCTGCCCCAACCCTTCTTTCAATATCCTTCTCCACTCGCCCATCTCTTGTAAACATACTACCTAAATACACGAACTCAACTACTTGCTCCAAATTTTCACCATTCACGCTAATGTTGCAGACTGTGATGGTTTATAATACAAAGTTTACCTATAATACTAACAAGGAGAGGGCACGACATAGGAAAATGACTTCATGATGGGATTTTTACAGAATTGTAGTACACCCCAAGAGTCGTCCATAGTCAAAGTAAGAAAGCGCAATAGCCAATAAATTTATTGAAAAAAGTCTTTAAAATTTAAAATTTAAAAAAAAAAAAACGCATGGCGCGGGATTCGAATCGGAAACCAGCCGGCCAGCGAAAAAGAGAAACCAAGCTACGTATCTTCAGCGCCACAGAGGGGGTGTGGCGTATCTTCAGCGCCACAAAACCATGACCCACTAAGTAAGGAAAGATAGCCCCTACAGAAAATCAGGGGAGAAGGCAATGGGAAACCACTTTAGTAACACTTTCCAGGAAATCAATGTGGCGAGAAACGATTTGCACATTTTGAAGAAATCACGACAGTCTGCAATATAAGCGTGAATGGTGAAAATTTGGAGCAAGTAGTTGAGTTCGTGTATTTAGGTAGTATATTAACAAGATATGGGCGAGTAGAGAGGGATATTGAAAGAAGGATTGGGGCAGGCAACAAAGTGAATGGTTCACTTAAGGTTGTCATCGCAAACAAAAACCTATCCAAAAAAGCTAGAATCGCAGTGCACAATGGTGTTCTTCTACCAACCCTTATGTATGGAAGCGAAGCATGGAACTGGCAAAAGAAACATGAAAGTAGAACACATGCAGTAGGAATGAGATCTCTTAGACAAATGTGTGGATACTCTGTGTATGACAGAGTGTCGAATGAAAATATAAGAAGTGAATTCGGTGCGAATGATGGTGTTATAAACAAAATAATGGAAGGATCATTAAGATGGTTTGGATATATGGAAAGAATGAATGAAGAAAGAATTGTAAAAAAGTTATATGTTAACGATGTAATTGGAACCAGAAAAAGAGGAAGACCGAGGAAAACATGGCACGATCAAATTAATCAAATATTGAATGTCGGCCATGTGACGAGTCAGAGAAATCGACACCCATGCATGACATGATGTATGAATGTTGAGGAATCGAGAGAAATATGTCAGGAAAGAAAAGTGTGGCAGTCCGTTCTTTCTGGATACCCCTTCGGGGAGACGGCGTGATGGTTAGTTAGATTGTTAGTTATAATTTTAAAATTCTTGAAGTTGAGATTTTTTCTCTTCCTAATAAACGAAAAAGGAGTGATTTTGCTATAAATCGAGAAATTTTGATTAAATTTATGTGAAGCTAGCGAAAATTAATACATATAAAATTTATGGAAAATAAAAATGTTTTGTTTTGATTAAGCAATTAATTCAATAAAATTTTCAACAGTACCGATGCAATAAAATGTGCATTTACAACATTGCCAGACGTCAAAATTCAACGGATAAACAAAAGTCGGGAAACTTCACGACTTTACGAGGCAATAAATTCCGCAATTCAGGAAAAGACTTCTGGAACTTGGCAACACTGCCGAGAAATTAAAGGAGACTTTTATTTTGGGAACTATAAAATAAAATTCTTTCAGTTTCTTTTAGTAGATACAAATGCACAAATAATTATTTAGTATAGTAAGTACCACTGTTGAATAAAAGATACACTACTGCTTTCCTAAAATACATATTTAAAAAAATATTATAACATTACATGTATGAGGTATGCATGCGAAATGATCTGATGATGAATGTTAATAAGTCCAAGGTAATGATTTTTGAAAAGGAAGAAACCACGACAGTCTGCAACATTAGCGTGAATGGTGAAAACTTGGAGCAAGTAGTTGGGTTTGTGTATTTAGGTAGTATGTTTACAAGAGATGGGAGAGTGGAGAGGGATATTGAAAGAAGGGTTGGGGCAGGCAACAAAGTGAATGGTGCACTTAAAGTTGTCATCGCAAACGAAAACCTATCCAAAAAAGCTAGAATGGCAGTGCACAATGGTGTTCTTCTACCGACCCTTGTGTATGGAAGCGAAGCATGGAACTGGCAAAAGAAGGATGAAAGTAGAATAAATGCAGTAGAAATGAGATCTCTTAGACGAATGTGTGGATACTCTGTGTATGATAGAGTGTCGAATGAAAATAAAAGAAGTGAATGCGGTGCGAATGATGGTGTCATGAACAAAATAATGAAAGGATCATTAAGATGGTTTGGACATATGGAAAGAATGAATGAAGAAAGATGGTAAAAAAATTATATGTTAATGATGTAAATGGAACCAGAAATAGAGGAAGACCGAGGAAAACGTGGCACGATCAAATAAATCAAATATTGAATGTCGGCCATGTGAGGAGTCAGAGAAATCGACGCGTGCATGACACGATGTATGAATGTTGAGGAAGCGAGAGAAATATGTCAGGAAAGAAAGGTGTGGCAGTCCATTCTTTCTGCCTACCCCTTCGGGGAGACGGCGTGATGGTTAGTTAGTTAGTTAGTTATAACATTACACATGTATACGAGATAAGTTTAAGTTATTAATCAATATTTTATTAATTTGACGACCTTCGTGGCAGAGTGGTAGAAGACTGCCATACAGAAGGTCCCGAGTTCGATTCCCGGCAATGGCAGTATGATTGTCACACTGTCTTTGCTCTGGGGTAAAATTCACGTGAAAATAAAATGGCGATAGACGAGCTACCTGTGATATGTCTTTTCATGTCATGAGAATCAATATAATAGCTAAAAACAAATTATACACAGTTATATGGTTCAAACGACCTGTTGTATACAAAATGTTACACAGTACTTCATTAAAAATATAAATAAAATAAAAAATTAAAACGAACATGTTTTGGAATACAGAAGCCTTTTTCAGTGTAGTTACATATTATACAATATAATCTATGTACAAAATAAATATTAAAACAATTTTTGTATTAATGTGATCAGTTTTGAAACATTTTCCTAAGAGATTTAGATATGCTATCAAACAAGCCATCAGACTTTTTCTCTGAAGGCGTAGGCAGAGAGAATGAACCGCCACAATACTCGATCCTGACACACTTCTTTGAGTTTCCTCCACATTCATACAGTTAGTCATACACGCACGTCGATTCTTCCGACTTTTAGCATGGCTGACTTTTAATATTTGATGTATACGGTCATGCTAACTTTTCATCGGTCTCCCACGACACCGTACTCCATTCCTATAGTTAATGTATACTCATTTTTTTTTCATGCATGCGTTCTATATGTCCAAACCAACGCAGTGATTATTTCATAATTTTGTTCATAATACTTTCGTCCGATTTTTTTATGTTCAATTCCAGTTTATTCTCCAATGACCATTTTGCTATCGCATCTATATCAGACTGCAATTTTATTCAGTCATCGATAGACAGGATTCTTAAACATAGCTTAAGATCATCCGCGAAAAGCAGACAGGTGCCGTGCCGAATGCAGTCTTATATTAGGATTAGGAATTGAAACCTTCCGGATAACAGCATTTGAAATTCTGTCGTATATCGTTTTACCACACATAAGCCGCAAGGAACTCATCTCTACTGCATTTATCCTGATCTCGGGTTGGTACTGTTATAAATCTCGGTTAGGTTAAGCGCACGCTTTATGTAATTACAACATTCCCCATTCCACCTTTGTTATTACGATCATGCATGACAAATTTTGGAAGACAGTTTGCGTCTTCGTCTCTATTGAGATACAATTAAATTTGAATTAACCACCATTTGGTGAAAATCCAGGATTTCGTATACAAGTATAAGTATACATTCACAAAAAATATTTCTAATTATTCTGGTCAATTCTTTGGCATATAGAAAGGAATAATACTCCTGGCGGCTTCTAACAATACGTTAATAGGCGACAGCCTTCGCATTGTGTTAATAAGGTAGTTTGCTAAATGCTGAAAATCATTCTCCATAGATCAAATCAAATCAAATCAAATCAGTTTATTTCATCAACAGACATTACAAAATTTATTTTTAAGGCATCTATTGAAAACAGGTAAAATAATATATTATATAGTATACTACCAGAAACGCATAAGAGATGGTTCAACATTAGGAAGACAGGATACTCTCCAGAATTAAGAGTATTTGCCTTCTGAACGTACTTTCACTAACATAGATGGCGTTAGTGGGTCGATTGTATAGTTTAATCTTGAAAAGATTCACAAGTGCAATCAAATCTACATAGATGGCCAGTTAAAACTGACACGTGAAGATAGATATGGTTATAAAACTCTTTTATAAACAGCCATTTTTAATGTTTGTTTCTAATAACAGTTGTTATAGTGCACAATTTGTGGAAAAATTTAAAAAACGCGGTTCACATGGGTTGAAAAACATTTCGAATGTAATTAACAACGCTTACAATAATTCTGGATTGAACAGACATGTATAAGGTTACCATTCTACAAACTGTGTTCTAAAATATGCTTTTAATAGATATTGTTTATTCAGGGAAACTTTTGTTTCGGAGAATTTTTTAACATGTTGACTGCGGAACACTGGTCGTGACAGTGGTAAGAGTAGAAACCAAACGGTGAACCCCTCTATACCGTTCGATTTTAAGCATGTAGGAACTAATAAACCTTTCACTGACGGCTAAACCCCGGTTTATGGGCTGACCTGGACAGAGGTCCGCCGTTTGGGTTCTCCCCGTTTCAGTTCGTTTCGTTCTGTCCCAGTCAGTGCTCCGCAGTCAACGTGTAAAACAAAAACATTAATGTTGTTGGTTCCACTGTTTGTCTTGTGGGGGTTTGTGGTAAGAGTTGAAAGACGGCAGAGGTTTCAGCGTTTATTGCGGATCACAAGTAATTACACGTAACTGTATGATATACTCGTGATGGAGCGTGGCTGGATGTCGATGGCAGCGGGGCGGAGTCCGGTGGTGAGTCGTAGAGGATGAGGGCTCGCTGGGCGGTATCGTCGAGTGGCTGGAGCGAGGAGTCGTCGGAGGTTTCCCGTACGTAGACTGGGTAGTGGAGACTCGTGTCTCTTCGAGATCGCGATACTGGCTGACGTTTAGAGTTGACTGACGTTTAGAGTGGACTGCTCTCTTGGGTGCTCGGGAGTATTGCTTTTATATGCTTTGGTTTCGTCATCCGATAACCTGATCCGATGACCTGACCTAGTGACCAACTTGAAGAATTCGGGGCCCACGAATCATCAAATTTGATAATTAGGTCTTGGGTCAGCGTTTTTGTGTTTATTCGTGTCATATATTTCTTCATGAAATATGTTTATCTGGGTTATGCATTTAACCCCGACAGTCTTATTGGAATATTTTTTTTTCTTTTTTCTCCTTGTCTACAACAGGTCGTTTGAACCCAATACAATTTATTTTAGCTATTATATTTGATTCTCATGACATGTGATAGGTAGCCAATCTATCGCCATTTTGTTGTCACGTGAATTCTACACCAGACTAATGACAGTGTGACAATCACACCGCCATCGCCGGGTATCGTACCCGGGGCCATGAGAATGGAAGTCGGAGCTCTTACCACTCAGCCACGAATATTATGAAGTGAAGTAAATTGCCTATTTTATGGATGGGGAATGTTGTATTACATAAAGCGATCGCTTTACCTTAACGTCATAAGTCCTGTAAACGCCTCGACCACCATATTCTGTTTCCAAATAATTAACATCTTCGCCTCTTATAGTTACATCTAAGATATTGCTATTTCCGTTATACTCTATTTATTAAATATTACGAGTCCTAATATCACAAACGAATTACAAATATATGTTACGTTCATTGCCCTTTATATTCTCCACTGAATCATTTAAAATTATGTCAAATATATCAGTAGCTAAAACATTGATATGGGGTACTGGCAAAACGCTACATACCAATTCGAATTCACTTCGTAAGGCTAGTCTTTCTACCGAAAAATGGAACATTCTAGATTATTATACATTGCAACGGTACATATCTACCTTGTTCCAAATACCTTTAAGAATGAATTAATGCATGCGAAATAGATAATTACGATCAATAAACTAAATATGATGGCGATGATATAAGGTATTATTAAACATTTAATAATGTATGGAAGTGAAGTTTGGATTTGGGCAGAAGAAGGATGAAAGTAGAATAAGAAAGTAGAAAGCAAGAAGGATGAAAGTAGAATAAATGCAGTTGAAATGAGATCTCTTAGAAGAATGTGTGGATACTCTGTGTATGATAGAGTGCCGAATGAAAATATAAGAAGTGAATGCGGTGCGAATGATGGTGTCATGAACAAAATAATGAAAGGATCATTAAGATGGTTTGGACAAATTGAAAGAATGAAAGAAGAAAGAATGGTAAAAAAATTATATGTTAATGATGCAAATGGAACCAGAAATAGAGGAAGACCGAGGAAAACGTGGCACGATCAAATAAATCAAATATTGAATGTCGGCCATGTGAGGAGTCAGAGAAATCGACGCGCGTGCATGACACGATGTATGAATGTTGAGGAATCGAGAGAAATATGTCAGGAAAGAAAAGTGTGGCAGTTCATTCTTTCTGCCTACCCCTTCGGGGAGACGGCGTGATGGTTAGTTAGTTAGTTAGTTAATAATCTAAATCCCCATATGCGCATACAATCAATAAATTGATTCTATTATGCATGGAAGCGAATCATGGAACTGGCAAAAGAAAGATGAAAGTAGAATAAATGCAGTAGAAATAAGATCTCTAAGACGAATTTTGATTTTGAGATGCGGTGTAAAAGGATTATTGCCCTGCCCACGGGCATAACCTTCGGTAGATTGGTTCTACACAGTGGCAGGTGAAATCATCTATGTTGCCTTTGTCGCAGATAATTGTCAGGGAAAAACAGAGTCAAGTCATTCAAAATATCAGAGTTATGTATTCGACCACGAATCAGTTGAAAAAAATGAACACCCAAGTGGATAGTTCGTCTAATTTCCAATGATTGGTAGTCCAGCATACCCAGCAAGAAATCAGTTGGGTACAGCCCAGGGTATAACAAGGTCATCATCATCATCATTATCAGCCTATATCTGTCTACTCCTAGACGTAGGCCTCCTCCATCTGCTTTTATGCCTGGGAGGCGATGATATAAGGTATTATTAAACATTTAATAATGTATGGAAGTGAAGTTTGGATTTGGGCAGAAGAAGTATGAAAGTAGGATAAATGCCGTATAAATGAGGTCACTAAGAAGAATATGCGGAAAAACAATGTATGATAGAATATCTAATGAAGAAAGAAAGAAATTTAAGGCGGGTGAATGCGTGATATATAATATAAAATTAAGAAAAGGTCACTAAGATGGTTTGGACATATGGAATGAATGGACGAGGAAAGAATGGTTAAAAAGATTTATAAAAGTAGTGTGAATGAGAAAAGAAGCCGAGGAAGGCCAAAGAAGACATGGCATGACCAAATTAATTAATTACTGAAAGGCGGCCATGTTCGAAGTAGGAACAATCGACGAGCGTGCATTTCAATAATTTAAATAAAAATCACAAACATTATAGACATAATTCCAGATCGTTTGTTATTACATTATAAGAATTGAAAAGAGAAGCATAAACAAAACCATTAAGATTAAGAATTCGAAAGAATCATAACATTGATATTGCATACCTGAGAATCAACACCCACCATCGCGAAATATGTCGACCTCCGAGGCGACCCTATTAAGCAATAAGATTGCCCTACCCACAGGCATAAGAATTAGCAGCGCGGCAAAGAAAACAATCTGTGCTGTCTTTGACGAATATAATTATCAGGGACAAATAGATCTACATCACTCGGGACATCGGACGAGTTATGTATAGGTATGGCCGCCAATCAGATGAAAGACAGGAGGGGATACTGACCACTATACTACCGAGGAGGATAATAAAGTACAGCGGAGCATAGAAGTGAGATTGAGTAGATTAAATGTGGTCTGGCACCCTCTTGTTGTTGCCGTATTTAAATGTAAGCCCCGGATGGACCGAGGACAGGCCCAGGGAGTGTACGAGCAAGGCTGATAAAAGGGCGCCGCTACGCCCTATAACAGCCTCGGGTATGTGGAGGGAACTTCTATGTTCCTTTTAAAAAAAAAAAAAAATCAGATGAAAGAAGTAAACTCCCAAGTGGATATTCCTCCTTCTCTCCAATTATTGGTAGCTTAGCATACCTAGCATGTCACGATGTGTGAATGTAGAAGAGGTGCGAGAATTATGCCAGGATAGAACAATGTGGCGATGAGGTTCGCAACCCATCCCGCGGGGCGAAAAGAGAAGGATGGAGTGTCGCATCGGTTAAAGTGCGACAGTCCATTCTTTCTGCCTACCCTTTCGGGGAGACGGCGTGATGGTTAGTTAGTTAGTTTTAGAACAATGTGGCCACCCATACTCTTTGCCTACCCCTCCAGGGAAACGGCGTGATGGTTAATTAGTTAGTTCAGCGCCCTTGAGATGAGTAATTCATAAAAATGGCGCTCTATAAATTATCCAATTTATTATTATTATTAGTTAGTTTTTTATTCCAAGCCCTCTATATAAACGACGTGTTGGTTAGTTAGCAATTCAAGGGTGTATAGAAAATGAAATGAAGTTAAATTTCAAGATGGAATTGACAGGCAACAGAATAGGTTCGCACTCTTATTAAATATTCAAATTGCGAGAACTGTCTGTCAGAACATGGATCTATGTATTACCCATATTAAATTATGTAGCCCGAAACTGAACCGTATCGATATCCAACTTAAAATGATGATATATATAATAGTACCTTATATACTATAATACAATATATAATATATGCCCGATTACTCGTGTAAGCTCGTTACATCATAATACGTTTAAATAGGCAAAAGCGGGTGTCATCAAGAAAGAGTTCGATAATATTTTGAATACAAGAGAGCAAGAGTGGAATAGTTTTTGAATTTTGTTCTGATTATTGTTGTATGACAGAATTGTAGATAACTTAGACTTTGACTTGGACTTGGATCTTATGGCTTACAGAGGTTCAGTTCAAATGGCTATTCCTCTTACTTCTGTAGGAAATATTGTCGGAATGTGATTTGGTAGTTGTTTTATGATGGGGCTAAATGTATGGCCCGGAGTGTCCCTCCGAAAGAGGGAGAGGGGGGATTCAGGGTTTATGATAAAGTCTTACATTATTGTCAAGGAATGGAGGACCAGTTAGGGTTGGGATTGTATTTATAAAAAAAGTGTGTTCCCGAGAGTAGGATAAGAGGAGGAGTGCCTGAATGGAGTTGTGGTAGGAGAAAGCATCCTGGGTGAGACCAATTTGGTTGGCGGAGTACGTATTGTATGTAGTGTAGTATCGGGGAGGATTTTTATTTTTATTTTTTTATTCGCATTAATGCGGAAGGGGCAAAGGACTGAATGATGGTGGATAACTTGGTGGTAAAGTACAATTTTATATTTTTGATTATGAAATTTTAATGTGTGTGGAATAAATTAATTACATAAAAAGTTACATGGATGTTCGATTTTGAAAATTTGGTTTGGTTCATGTGGTGCGCCGCTCCCGTAAATTTGGAGAAATTTCTTGTATAAGTGAATTGTTTTGGTCAATTTGATTGTTGCCGCAGTTTATGATAGTTATAAAAATAATTTTGACAGGTGTAAAAATTAATTTTTCATTTGTTCCAATGACAATTTGAATAAATTCTTCAATCAAATTTTCAAGTTTTTGCTGGTGTTGGATTGTTTTAAGTGCCTAGTTAAAATGAAAACAGTGGAATAAAAAATTAAATAAACACAAATGTCCGGATCGTCCAGCTGACGACAAGTGCACCATCTAAAAGAACATTATGTGTTCAAGTTTTTTCGTTTATAAAAATAATTTTGACAGGTGTAAAAATTAATTTTTCATTTGTTCCAATGACAATTTGAATAAATTCTTCAATCAAATTTTCAAGTTTTGCTGGTGTTGGATTGTTTTAAGTGCCTAGTTAAAATGAAAACAGTGGAATAAAAAATTAAATAAACACAAATGTCCGGATCGTCCAGCTGACGACAAGTGCACCATCTAAAAGAACATTATGTGTTAAATTATTTTTATGCGTTATTTTATTTTATATCATTGTATTTTATATAATTTGTTTTAGATTTATTATGTAGACGTTGAATGATCGAAGTGTGCGCGGGAGATGCCTATTGGTGGCGATGAGGTTCGCAACCCATCACACCGCGTCTCTCGCGTTGGCGAAAAGAGAAGGATGGAGTGCAGCATCGATTAAAGTGTTGCAGTCCATTCTTTCTGTCTACCCTTTCGGGGAAACGGCGTGATGGTTAGTTAGTTAGTTAGTTTTAAAAAGTTAAAACTGATAACGATTGTATAGTAAACCAAGTTTAAAGGGTAGACATTTTTTACTTCCATGAATATTTCACGGGTTGTACTGCGTATTTTTTATATAAACAAAGGTTTACCTCATTATGTGAATGTATAGTTTTGAGTTGACTAAAGAGCCCGTACCGATATACGATTTTAAATTAAGTAATGTATAATAGTACTTAATGAAGATTGAATAATGCATTTTTTTTAAAGACTCATATGAAGGATTGAATAAAATTACAATATAGTATATTAAAATAAATATGATACCTTATCTCCAATGTGAGCAGAAAATAACTCATAATATTGAGACGAACTTTACAACCTGATTTAAGGGACTTGAGTTCAAGCCTGGACACGATCGAATTGATCGTTTCGAGGCTTATCCCTCAGATAATGTTGTAACATTTGTCTCTGATTGTATCAAAACCAAAAAAGAATATCAAAATACAAATGATATGAATACATCTTCCAAATGATACCAATCGCGACGCGTTAACCAACGGTAACCGGTGGCAAACAGATTTGAAAATGACGCAACACGTAAATTGCCATTTATTTTTGCTTTACCAATATCATAATATAAGTAGGGAAAAATCCTAATGTCATCAAGAGGAGATGATTATTGAGGAGATTCAATCACAATTGTAAGGACTGAATGACAATCAAGAGGATTGAATTACAATTAATGGGATTGCATGAAAATTTAGAGGAAAGAATGACAATTGAGGGGATGGAATTACAACAAATGGAATGGAATGACCACTGAAGGAATTGAATTACATTGGATTGGATTGAATGGCAACTGAGGGGACTAAATGACAACAGAGGGGACTGAATTGCAACTGAGGGGACAGAATGACAACTGAGGGGACTGAATGACAACTGAGGGGACTGAATGACAACTGAGGGGACTTCATAACAAATGAGGGGATTCCATGACAATTAAGGGGATTCCATGATAAATGAGGGGATTGAATGACAATTCAGGGGAACCTACAACGCAGTTGATGCCGTACTTGTGCGAGGGGAACTTGACCAGCTGCGCCCCCGTGTCCTGTAGGTCTCAGCCCGCAACCAGAGAAGGCGAGACATGTCATTTTCTTCCGCGACGCGTTCAAGATGTGCGACTGCCTGTTCTTGCGCGTGTTGTGCAGGACCACAGTGCAGCTGAGGAAAAAATACCTCATTAATTACACATCAAACAACAAAACACATTTTTTGCGTGTGAGGCGCCATTCAACCGGACGACAACCTCTCTATATATTCGTTGAGTTGGTGATGCCGCATATACATCCGAATTAACTACATGAGCAACACATGAACAAATGTCACGTACATATATAAACATATGGATGAAGAAATAATGGTTAAGAACACGATATGAATGAAACTTTGATAAGAAGCTTATTACTTGGCGGTTGGATATATTTAAAAATCAATTAAACAGTTTTTTATGTATTTGGTATACAACTACTTAATTTTTGAAAACGAGGACCTACCGGTTTTGCTCTATGTGAGCTTCCTCAGGGCTTTATACAAACATTATGTATAAAGCCCTGAGGAAGCTCGCATAGAGTGAAACCGGTAGGCCCTCATTCTAAAAAAAAGTGTTTGTATACCAAATACATAAGAAACTGTTTAATTGATTTTTAGATATGAATGGATGTTAAAAGTCGGAATAAAAATGACTCGCTGTAGGTATAAATATGCGGGGATCTAGAGAGATGTGTTAGAATAGTGTGATGGTCCATTCTCACTTTCTAAGCATCCATAGAAACGGCGTGATGGTGTATTTTATACATAAACTTAAACACTATCTATGACAAAATCGAAGATATTTGAAAAATTTGGTATGTCACAAATAGTCCGAAAGTTAATATATTTTACTTTTTTTCCTCCCAAATCTTCATTCTTCTTAACTAATCAACTAACTAACCATCACGCCGTCTACACGAAGGAGTGGGCACAAAGAATGGTCTACCATAAGTGTAAGAAATAAAATAGTACAAGAAATTGAATACTCCACGAGAATATATTTGATACAAGAGAGTTAGAGAGCGATGCCCTGATTCTTTCCGAAAGTAATTCGAAAAATTCGAATGCACACGATGCGCATGCTCTTTCACGTTTTTGGATTACTTTCAATTTTATTCTGATTATTTTTGTATGACAGTAGTGTAGAAAACAACGGAGAACAATTTGGTGTTATTTATTGTGATTAATTTTTTTATTTACATGAAAAGTTAACACTGATTACGCTTGTACAGTGAACCAAGTTTTTAAATAATGGCAGTAGCCTTTCACATTGCGTTAATAAAAAGATCTTCTGCTAATTGCATAAAATCCATTCTTCATAGATGTCGCTAGTGTGTAGATTGAAACTACCATGTGAAGTGTGGTGTTACAGATTAACATATATACAACATCCAAAAATTTGTCAGACAAGGTGGTCATAATAAAAGGTGGAATGGGGAATGTTATATTACATAAAGCGTGCGCTTAACCCAACCAATGATAGGTCATAAGTCCTGAAAACACCTCGATCACCATATTCTGTTTCCAATTTGCATCTTTGTCTCTATTGAGATACAATTAATCCTCGAAGTTTTTAAAGGGTAGAAAATCTTTACTTCCGTGAATATTTCACGGGTTGCAACAAGTATATTTTTTCTTGATGTCTTTATAATTTGAGCTTTGATAAATGATGTTTATTCCATAGAATAAAATTAGTACTTATGAGGTTTATATGAAGTGTTCTTAATCGCATTCAGTGGTTCAATCGAACTAAATGTAAAACAGGTCATACAATTCACTCTGTATATAGGAATCCTGGTCTGTGCTATCTATCCGGTGTCACGCGAGAGGATGGAGTGACATATTATACGCTCTGAAGAGGGAGGACTATTCACTGTCATAAAGCCATTAATCAGAAAGGATATCTTACGTCTCGGGATATCCCCGTTCGGTCCATCTTCAGTTTGTATTTACATTATCTATTCAGTGATATTCAACCAGACACATTCATAATAATAATTATTTTAAAATAAATTCAGATTATTTTTTATTTTAAATAATAACCGAAGTTATTATAAATGCAATGTAATTATGTATTGTCTCTCTAATACAACTTATAACACAGAAAATATATGTTATTTAATAATATAACGGATAAAACAGTTTATTATTTTGGCCGATAAGAAAGAAATGTAAGGCAGATGATGCATGATGGAAAAAATTAAAAAATGGATGTGAGTAGAATGGTCTTAAAGTTGTACACAAGCAGCGTGAATGGAAAAATAAGCCGAGGACGATCGAAGAAAACATGACATGACCAAATTAATCAATTACTAAAAGGCGGCCACATTCGAAGTCGGAATAATCGACGTGCGTGCATGGTACGATGTATGAATGAAGAGGAATCCCGAGAGGTATGCCAGGACAGAGCATTGTGGCAATCCATCCTCTTTGCCTACCCCTCCGGGGAAATGGCGTGATGGTTAGTTAGTTAGATTTTTTATTTTGGCCGAAACACTATGATACGAGTACTTCAACATTATTAACTGTTAAAATATAAAACGCTGTTTATGGTATAATAATTATTTATTATTTTATTTTTCGCGACAGCTGTTTCGTCAACCGATGTTGACATCATCAAGTGTTACAATGTAACACCTGTAACAGATTCATATGTAATTTTATCTTAAGAATTCAACTAACTTACTAACTAACTAACTAACCATCACGCCCTCTCCCCGAAGGAAATGAATAGACTGTCACACTTTTCTTTCCTGACATATTTCTCTCGTTTCCTCAACATTCATACATCGTGTCATGCACGCACGTCGATTTCTCTGACTCCTCACATGGCCGACATTCAATATTTGATTTATTTGATCGTGCCATGTTTTCCTCGGTCTTCCTCTATTTCTGGTTCCATTTACATCGTTAACATATATTCTTTTTACCAATCATTCTTTCCATATGTCCAAACCATATTAATGATCCTTTCATTATTTTGTTCATAACACCAGAAGAATTCAAATATGTTTTTCAAATTGAAAAAAAAAACTATTATTTGATTCAGAAAGGCAGATACCACACATGTGTACGAGTATACATAGTGTTCTTACACGAGTACAGAATAGCCCAGTGATTGAGTGTTTAGGCCGCGGGCCGCAGTTGACTAGGCGCGAATGGCGGGTTTATAGGCCGAGCGGGGCGCGTTGCTGAAATATTCACGCGGGTCTAGCCAGTTTTGTTCGGCGAATTTACATTAATTGGCACTAGCAATGGACGGAGACAGGGGTGGCAAAGCAAATAATCATAAAATAATATTTTTAGGAAATTCAGAAAATCTTTTTTTGGAAGCCAAATTGTTTTTTTATTTTTTTCGCTTCAGATATTTCGTCAATCTATGTTGACATCATCAGGTGTTACAATGTTTTTTTCAATAATATTTTTTGAAAATTTATTGTTTTTTGAACAATGATGTAAAATATTGTATTTAATAATTAATATGAGTGAAAACGTATGTCTTCTAGGAGTTTTATTATGGGATGACATTTTCGCCTTTCTAAGGAATCATCAAGAGTCACATTTGATATTGCCTTAGAATGCCAAAACATATCATTCCATCAAAAATATAAAAAAACTCCTAGAAAACAAACGTTTTCATTCATATTGATTTCTTCAAAAAATACTGCAATACCTAACAATGTCATAGGTTGACGAAACAGCTGTCGCGAAAAATTAAAAAAAAATGTCGAAAAATTGTGATTTCATAAACAGCGTTCTATATTTCAAAAAGTTAATAATGAGTGTTTCTTCAAAAATAATGCACTATTTAATTATTAAAACTTTAACTTTTTTATGAATTTTTTAATACAGATATGTTATATTACTCCATATTAGATAATGAATATGAATTAAAATATTTGTTTTCTAGAAATTTTAATAACTAATATCAAATGCGGTTGCGGTTGTGGTTTTTATGCACGAGTTTAATGAGCAGAATACTATAATTTAGGTTATTTACATATATTTTTAATTTTAATAAAATTTATAGAAGTCCGTGTGTTTTATTTTATATGGAGTTTTACATCATTGTTCAAGAAATAGTTAATTAATAAAATATTATTTATTACTGATATTATTTAATAAAATTGAAATGATTTTTTTTTATTATTATAATTTTTATTGAATGATGCTATTAATGCTATTTTAAAAATCATGTTTTTAATTATTGTGAAGTAGGAATCAGATGGGCTCTTAAAACCTATTTAACCACTACTTAGTTTAATAAATGATATAATTTATAATTAATAATTAAGGTCAAACTTTAAAAGTTTTCGCACCGCCCCTGGCCGTAAGGACGGAGATACGTTACCCTGGAGGACCCTCGTCACTCTGCAGTTTACTCAAAATATTTATTTCATTTCGGGAGGGATCCTTGGTCCTAAAATTTTCAGGTACCATGGACAAATGAGAGGTCCTGTGATCCCTAAAACTGTCCTTTCACACGCAAGGTATTCTTGATGTTCCACCTTCAAAAAGACATCTCAAGATCGACATGCGCGTATAACTTGTTTAACATAGATTTTATTTACATAAAATCTACGAAAAACAAAGTTACTAACCATCACGCCGTCTCTTCGAAAGAGAAGGCAGAAAAAATGAACTGCCACACTTTAACCGAGGCGGCACTCCATCCTTCTCTTTTTGCCCGCGCGGGAAACGTGGTGTGATGGATTGCGAACCTCATCGCCACCATTAGGCATCTCCCGTGTACACTTTGATCATCCAACATCCACAAAATAATCCATTAAACAAATAATATAAAATAAAATAACAAGTTAAAAATAACATAACACATAAGAGGAAAATGGTTAACATTTTGTATACAAGCAGTGTGAGTGGAAAGAGAAGCCGTGGAAGATCAAGGAAAGCATGACAAGCTAGAGAGGTATGTCAAGACAGAATGGTATGGCGGTTAGTTATTTAGTTAACACATTATGTTCTTTTTGATGGTGCACATGTTGTCAGCTAGAAGATTCGGACTTTTGTGTTTATTTAATTTGTATTCCACGTATCCATGTATCATTATTTTAATTGCTTAATTACATTAAATGGAATTAAAATCCATGTATATCATTTAAACATTAATTAACACTTGTTTCGCCTTGCGAGAGTATTCTCAAACTAAATCTTATCGCCAAACAGTGTATCTTCATAAAGAGGATTTTTACTTTATTCCCCCTAAATTCCCCCTCTCCCCCTTCATAAGTTTTCTTTTTAAGTTACGAGGATGTTCTGGAGGAAGTCAGAAATATAAAGTATATTGGAAAAGTTTTTATTTCCAATTATATTAATAAATTCATTTAACATCCAATACCTTTTGATTTATAATTATTTATATGTTTTGTTTATAATTATTTTTTTGAAACTCGAGCCATATTGATATAAAAGGTATCACATTTATTATCATGATACGTGATTGGTAGCAGATCTATCGCCATTTAATTGTCATGTGAATTCTACATCAGATCAAAGACAATGTGACAGTGTGACAATCACACTGCCATCGCCGGGAATCGAACCCGGGACTTTCTTTGTGGCAGTCGTAGCACTTGCCATTCAGCCACGAAGGTCGTCGTCGTTTTGAAATTTAAGGCGTTAATACTGTGGAATTTCATAATATGAAAGGAGTATTTCAAATACTTTACAATCCATTTTTTTATGGAATATTATTGTAAAATAAAAATATTATCCACTTCATGTATCCGAGGCAACCTTACCCAAGGTCAGGTGTAAATAGAACTTAATTTAAATTCAGAATAGACTTATGAGGTGAACATATTATCACTAATTCTTAAAATCACAAATTACAGGGAACTCATATTTACAGAATAAAACAATACAAAATTATAATTGTAGTAATATTGTATGGAACTGTATATTTATATACATATTTTTTAATTATAAAATAATGCATTTTCACAACAGAAAATTGTAAAATATTTTAAAGTGAATAAATGCTAAATTTTATTTTCCCGAACAAATAAATTGCAATCACTTAATTTTTTTTATATGATTTAGATTAATTTCATATTGTTTAGTTTTATTACATTTTGTGTTTAAACTTTCACCTAATTGTACCTATAAAATGTTTTAACTTAAATTTAATACTTTAATTTTTACATAAACTTGCCGGAGCATGTTATTTGTTCGATTGTTTATTTTAGTTAGTTTTAAATATATTTAAGTTCAATTTTTCACAAACTTCAAATAAGTATTACTGGCTTCATGTTATAAATATTGGGGTATCAATAATGAGAGTCCTCTCACGATACTCCTATATTAAATCGAATGAAAATAAAAAATAAAAAAATAACTTACATTTACATAGAAATATTTTACCTAGATACTCAAAGAAAATTAACGCCTTGACAAATATTATTAGTTCCATATCCAAACATGAAGTGGATAATATATTTTTTTGTAAAAATATTAAATTAATAATGTGTGTAAAATTCTCCTTTCATATTATTTTTGAATTTAAAAGTTATTACGTATTAAAATATTTGTATTATTTTAAGTGCGAAAGAAAATGTTATGAAAAAAATAATGAAAGGACCATTTATATGATTTCAACACATGGAGAAAAAAAATGAAGAAAGAAATGTTAAAAAAAGAATTTGTTAACGATGTAAATGTAATTACAAATAGAGAAAGACCGAGGAAAACGTGACACAATCAAATAAATCAAATATTGAATGTCGGCCAAGTGAGGAGTTGGAGAAATCAACGTGCATGCATGACAAGTTGAATGAATGTTGAGGAGACGTGAGAAGTATGTCAGGAAAAAAAAGGTGTGACAGTCGATTCTTTCTACCTACCCATTCGGGGAAATGGTGTGACGGTTAGTTAGAAAGTTAGTTACTATTTTAAGATAATCTAAATAAAAAATAATAAAAAGTGATCATTTGTGGTCAATGCATAGATAAACAATACAACTCCCCAAAAGGTAACATATACAAAAAATACGCATAATCTAAGAGTATTTGCGGTGCATCATAAATTAATAAAAAAATTAGTGGCTTAAAGAATTCCCTGGAATCAAAAAAGGTAACATATGCATAAAACATTTTAAAACGTGTCATTATGATGGTAACTTTAGTTATCTAGGGGTGATATCTTAATGTCCATGTAAAGTCTGGTTCCTACCCTAATTCGTGGAGGGTTGAAGGCAGATTATTTGAAAATTAATTAACAGTGCCACCCTCTCCAAATTGATAAGAGAACGGTAGCATCGTGTGTTCTGAATGTAATGTCTCTTAATTGCCGTTCGCATGTTGAGGGTGTATGTAATAAGGATTTCAAAACGGTTTTAATGTACGCTTTGAGTAATTACTTCATTACGTGAGTCCAACACATTTGGAAAAAATTGGCTCGGCTTTATAAAAGACATTTATAACATTCTATACAAAACAAATCAAATCAAATCAGTTTATTTCATCAACATACATTACAAAATTAATTTTAAAGGCAATCTATTGAGAACAGGTAAAATAACATATTGTGTATAGTATACAACCAGAAACGCATGAGAGATGGTTCAACATTAGGAAGACAAGATACTCTCCAGAATTAAGAGAATTTGCCTTCTGAACGTACTTTCACTTATATGAAAGACGTCGATCTCCGAGGAGACCACGTTCAGCAAATTGCTCTTCCCACCGGTGTCAACAAAGGCAGGTTGGTTCTGGCGGCCGGTAGGTAAAAAAATCTATGTTGTCGCTGTCGGAGATATCTATTAAGAACAAAAAGACCAACTTCCTCTTGCACGGTCGAGTTCTCGAAATACCCCCTGAGTAATCTAAAGAAATGGGTTATGAGATGCCCATCTCTTCGAAGCTGCAGATAGTTGGCCCCAAGCATTCCCAAAAGAAATGCTGTGGGATAGAGCAACAGATAGCTACCATACTCCCTCATGTAGAGATACCTCCGAATTTTTTTCTGAACCCTCTCCAGCATCAAAGAAAATCTCGCCTCGTAAGGACTCCATATAACAGAACCACTTTCGAGTCTGCTCCAAACCAATGTGTTGTGTAGGACTCTGAGCACATGAGGATCTCAGAAAACTCCGGTCCAGACGATGAAGCCCAACATCCTCAGTGCAGTGCCACAAATCCTCTCCATATGTGCGCGAAAAGTCAGCCTACTCTCATAGATGATCCCGAGATTTCTCATCGTAGATACGTGTGCTATTTGCTGGTTGTTCACTGTGTATCTATAATATACAGTTTTCAATGCTCTAGTAAAAGATAGCATGACGCATTTAGAGACATTGAATTGCATTTGATTACTGTAACTCCTGTTAACAATATTATTAATGTCCGACTGGAGGTGTCATCAAGATTGTGAATTTCTAGGAATAATTTCAGATCATTGGCAAATAAAAGAAATCGCGAGAAGTTTATCACCTTTACAGTAGATGCTTGTGGAATACTTCGGAAATGTTATGAGAAACGATAAATATAAAGTTCTGCAACGGATTATTAAAGGTAATATTAACGGAACACATGGTGAGAAGAACAAAATCCCGGCTAGCAAACTTTCAAAAATGGTTCAGTTGCAGATCAACATTCCTGTTTAAAACTGATGTATCAAACGTTAAATTTGCCAAGCTATTAATTTTAACGAATGGAAACGTCTGTTTTTTAGAAGTTTTATTATAACATAGTCCATTGTTTTGGCCGAAACACTGTGATATCTAAAAATTTTAAAATTAAATAACTTTGTTTTTTGTATCACAATTGTATTTTGTTTTAATCGACAGCTGTTTCTTCAACCCATGTTGATATCATCAGGTGTCACAATAGGATATTTACAATAATAATAATATTGTAATATCTGATGATGTCAACATAGGTTGACGAAACAGCTGTCACGTAAAATAAAAAAACAATTGTGATGTATGCATCACATGTACGAGTATGTAGGCAAACAAAGTTATTTAATTTAACAGTTTAAAGTTTTATTATTATATATTTAATGGAAATGAAATGTTTTGCCTTGCTAAGGCAAAACATTATCAAGGCGAAACATGCGATTTTTATAAAATATAATAAAAGTTCTAGAATACAGATTTTTTATTCATATACTTTATTTAATGTGGAGATTTGATTAATTCTTCTAGAAACAATATGCTATGATGTTTTCCAACCCCTGAGAGAAGAGGATAGAAAGAAGTTTTTTTTACACAATTTGCTAAATTCAATGTTTTATACTCGTATATTGAGTATATAAAAAAAAATGACACACCTTCTTAATGTGCAATAATTAGTAATATTTATAAACAAATATAATATTATATTATTATGATACACAAACGTTAGTAATTTTTGAATTATACACATGAAACCCAATTTAGAAATCAAGGTCTCATTATGATATTTTAATAAAAATGATAAAAATTTAAAGAGATTTTTAAACAGAAAATAAAGTCTAGTTCACAAGGTTGAATATTTGTAATTAATTGAACTACAAAATCCCCTGCAGTTAATCATCCCGATATTTACGGAACTAGAAACAGAAGACCGTGGAAAAGGTGGCATTATCAAATATTGAATGTCATGTGAGAAATCACCCTGCGTGGATGACACGATATGTGAATGTTATGAAGTACCTGGAAAAAAACAGTGTGATGGTTCATTTTTTCTGCCTACCCACCAATAGGCATCTTGACAACTTAATTATTATTATTATTATTATTTTCATCGAACAAATAGTCCCCTAAGAACCACAAAAATGAAGACTCTCCGATTCATCGCGGGAACGACACTCCGAGCCAAAATAAGAAAATCTGAAATAAGAAAGATCTGCAATGTGGAAGATGTCATGCGATAGGGAAGACTGAGAAGACGCTACTGGAGAGATCATGTGGAAGAGTGATCAATATAGCTGCAAATAAAGTACCAATAGGAAATCGACCGGCAGGAAGACCACCTAAAAGACGGCGAGACAGTTGGACATCTGTATCCCAGGAACAGGCTCAGAGAAATAACAGGACACAGTCCTAAATATAACAGAAGAAGAAGAATAATAATAATTATTTCTTTATCTATTTCTTTAGATTAATTAGGGGATGCTTCGAGAACTCGGCCGTACTGGAGGGCGTTCGGCTTTTTGTCCCCGATAGACATCTCCGACAGCGACAGCACAGATTGTTTTACCTACGGGCCGCCAAAACCAGCCTGCCTCTGGTGATACCGGTGGGAAGAGCAATTAATCTGCTAAACGCGGTCTTCTCGGAGATCGACGTCTTTCATATTAGTGAAAGTACGTTCAGAAGGCAAATACGTTCAGAAGGCAAATACTATACACATTATATTATTTTACCTGTTCTCAATAGATGCCTTAAAAATTAATTTTGTAATGTCTGTTGATGTAATAAACTGATTTGATTTGATTTGATTATTTCCATCGATAGAACCGGGAAAAAATATTAATAAAATAATCAAATAAGACGTTATCGTAATCAGTAATGATACTTTATCGTAATATTTTGTATACTTGATACTGTATCGTAATAATACGTGTCAACTTCGCTTTATATATTTCGTAATGTCTGTTGATGAAATAAACTGATTTGATTTGATTATTTTCATCGATAAAACAGGGAAAAAATATTAATCAAATAAGACGTTATCGTAATCAGGAATGATACTGTATCGTAATATTTTGTTTACTTGATACCGTATCGTAATAATTCGTGTCAACTTCGCTTTATATACACATTGCATATTTCACTGGCCGTCGTACGCCACACAAAATTAGTAATTAAAATTTTACGCCCGCTACATTGCAAACTTTATGAGCAATTTTGAATTTTTAATAATGCTCCCATGCAGGTATAATGGCGGAACGGGTGAAAAAAAATTGCATTTTAATTTCTGGTCACTAGAACAGTCTAATTGGAGTAAATAGTAAACGACCGTCTGGTTAAGGGTTGAAAAATTATAATTAACAATAAAGTTTACGACTGTAACTAACTAACTAACTAACTAACCATCACGCCGTTTCCCCGAAAGGGTAGACAGAAAGAATGAACTGCAACACTTTAATCGATGCTGCACTCTATTCTTCTCTTTTCGCCAACGCCAGAGACGCGGTGTGATGGGTTGCGAACCTCATCGCCACCAATAGGCATCTCCCGCGCACACTTCAATCATTCAACGTCTACATAATAAATCTAAAACAAATTATACAAAATACAATGATATAAAATAAAATAACTCATAAAAATAATTTAACACATAATGTTCTTTTAGATGGTGCACTTGTCGTCAGCTGGACGATCCGGACATTTGTGTTTATTTAATTTTTTATTCCACTGTTTTCATTTTAATTAGGCACTTAAAACAATCCAACACCAGCAAAAACTTGAAAATTTGATTGAAGAATTTATTCGAATTGTCATTGGAACAAATGAAAAATTTATTTTGACACCTGTCAAAATTATTTTTATAAACGAAAAATCTTGTATTATTTTAACATCAGAAGAGTGAAAACGTATTTTGTGTCACAAAGAACTATCACAAAGTGCGGCAACAATCAAATTGACCAAAACAATTCACTTATACAAGAAATATCTCCAAATTGACAGGAGCACCACATGAATCAAACCATTTTTTTAAAATCAGAACCAGTACCTGTTCAGTACCTGTTCATTAAGCAATTTTTATGACTGTAAAAATTGCTTAATGAATTTATTTCAGCTACTTCAAAATTAAAAATTTACGGATTGGTCATAAAAAATAACCACAATTTTAAAAGCTGACAAAACTATCCAAAGAAAAATAAAGTGAAATTTGTTTAAACATATTCATATCATTTATTGTTTCTTGAACAATGATGTAGGACTCCATATTAAATAATTAATTTGAATGAAAACGTCTGTCTTCTAGGACTGCCAAATGCCTTAATGTTCTAAAATATAATAAAACAAAATTTTCGTATGAAGCATTCACTTTGTGGTAAGACATTTTACTTTTTTTATTATTATTTATATTTAAAATAAAATAAAAATAAAAAACACTGAACTTTGTTTTTCACCACTATGCGGTTATTTTAATACACTTTGTATAACAACCCTTTTTATTTTTACTAAACGACACGCTTATGTTACAAGTAACCTTTATCAATGTATACATTTTTAACCTAATGTATTCATTGATTAAAATTGTAAGGTTAAGCTTAAGGTTAAGGTAAGCTTAAGGTTAAAATTGTATTCATTGATAATGGTTACTTGTAACCGAAACATGTCTCTTAACAATAAAAAGTGTTGTAATACAAAGTGTAAATATATTTATTTAAAAATGTTTAAAACTAACTAACTAACTAACTAACCATCACGCCATTTCCCCGAAGAGGTAGGCAGAGAGGATAGATTGCCACAATGCTCTGTCCTGGCATACTTCTCGGGCTTCCTCTACATTCATACATCGTACCATGCACGCACGTCGATTGTGGCCGCCTTTTACTAATTGATTAATTTGGTCATGCCATGTTTTCCTCGGTTGCCCTCGGCTTCTTTTTCCACTCACGCTACTTGTGTACAACTTTTAAACCATTCTTCTCTCATCCATTCGTTCCATATGTCCAAACAATCTCAAGGATCCTTTTTTAATTTTATCCATGAGGCAGTCATCTGCCTTAAATTTCTCTCTTATTTCGTTGGGTTAAGCGCACCCTTTATGTTATTACAACATTCCCCATTCCACCTTTCTTATGACCACCATGTCTGATAAATTTTTGGAAGTTGTATATATGTTAATATCCAACACCACGATTCATATGTCAGTTTCAATGCGCCATCTATGAAGATTAGATTTAAGCATTAAGCAGAAGATCTTTATAACGCAATGTGAAAGGCTACCGCCTATTAACGCACTGCTAGATAACGCCTGGAAATGTCACTCCAATTTATATGCTAACTTGGACCAGTTTTTGTTTTATACAACATTTTGAATGTACACAATACTTGTAGACGAATACTGGATTTTATTTACCCATTGCGGGTTATCAATTCAAGGATTAATTTTATCTCAAAAGAGACGAAGATGCAAACTGGAAACTGAATATTTATTTCACTTAAGAATATTTATATCACTTAGGACTAATTGAAATTTTATTTAATGTAGATTGTTTGGTGTCATTGTAAATTCTTGATTCCAGAACACACGTCTCGTTTCTTTTCCTTTAGATTTCAACAGAATCTAGGCCATTCCGTTCACTTCATGTGTAATGCAACATCTCCAGAAAAATATCCCTCGGACGCTCGCGAGAATTCACCTCCGGACGGAGCATAAATTTACATACATTTACTCATATTCATCGGTACGAATATGTTGAAGTAGCTCCCTACTATTGAAAACTTTCAAACCCACTGCTCTTAACACCTTACTGCATGATTTTTTTTAAATTTGTAAAAACTATATATATGATGTGTAAATGATGAAAAAAAAGACATGCACATCAGATGCTCTACATATACATTTGTTAAGAGCTTCAGCACAAACATATGTATGGATAAATGCTAACCACAACCTATTGATTACACCTTATTAGGCTATGAAAAAAAAATGTAAATTGTACCCACGACAACAAACGAAGCGACCATTGTCAGAATTGTTGATTCAGCCCTGTAAATGTACATCAAATTGCCTAAAAAAAGCTTGTTCTTGCATAAAATTACAACTAAATTGTATTTCGTTGTGCAAATGTATTGATAATGACTGCCAAAATAAAAAAAGGATTTATTATTTGTTTTTTTTGATGACTTATGTAATAAATTAGCTTTTTCGTATTAAATATTTATTTTTATCGATAATTCTTGTATTTAAAAAAAAAAAATTCTATTTCAATTGACTACCTAAAAGAATATTTTATCATAAGAAATAATTGGATATTGTCACTGAAAAAATCATTAAAATAGTTCCAAAGCATTTTTTCAGTCCATTTACTTCTTATCTTGGATGGGGTATAAAAAAAATTGGACCAATAAACCTCCTGGAAACATTCAGAATCATAATTTGCAAGCTTTTTTGAGTTCAAAACATTGAACAAAGTGCAGTCCTCATATTTTGCATACTCAACTCCCTCCAGCTCCCGGTCTAACTTACCTAATGAAAATAATAGTAAACCAGTGTAATATAATTATTTAAAGCGTTTTACAAACAAAAAATATAACACTTTTCAATATCACGTTTGTACAGAAAATCATAAACCGATAGTTGGAAACAGTCGAACGCACATCTAGTACAACTAGAGACATCTAGCAAGAAGTTTGACAACTAGTAACGCTGATCATAGATAAAACTTTAGTATTATTGCTAGAAGCAAGACATATTTTATTATTTTGTTGTTTTTTATGGCGAAAGATTATTTTGGATCATATATGAGCCAGTATGCGGTAAGGGGTTAAGGTATCATTTATTGTAACTATTCTTATTTATACTTCAGTATGAAGCATATATTAGTGTTGTGGCATTATTGAAAATAATTTGTAAAACTGATGTACTTTGCTTTTAAACCATTTTCTTTTGTATTTATTCTTTATTCTTGAGTTTGTTTATTAAGGTAGTATATTTTCAAAGGGGTAGGCGAGTGGAGAGGAATATTAAGAGTTGGAGCAGGCAATCAAGTTAATAGTACACTTAAGTTGTTATAATGGCTGTGCGCAAGGGTGTCTTGTACCGATCATTATGTATGGTAACGAAGCATGAAACTGGCAAAAGACGGATGAAAGAAGAATAAATGCAGTAGAAATGAGATTTTTTAGACGAATGTGCCGAAAATTTGTGTATGATAGTGTCGAATAAAAATATAAGAAGTGAATACAGTGCGAATGAAATTGTAATGAACGAAATAATAACTGGATCATTTAGATGGTTTGGACACATGGAAAAAATTAATGAAGATATAATAGTTAAAGAAGTACATGTTCACGATGCAAATGAACTTGAAATAGAGGAAGACCGAGGAAAATATGGCACGATCATATAAATCAAATATTGAATATCGGCCACGTAAATGTCGGAAAAATCGACTTGCGTGCACGACACGATGTATGAATGTTGAATGCTAGTAAGCGAAAAATATGTTCATTACAATTCTGCATTCACCACTTATTTTGTGTTTTTATCTATCATTGAAAGATTTACTACTAATTGGGATTATATTATTTATTGCGATAGCGCAAAGAATAGAAAAAAATATGGTCAACAATACTAACAACAACAAACCATCACGCCGTTTCCCAGCAGGGGTATGCAGAGGTAATGGACCGCCACACTACTCTATCCTGACATACCTCTTTAGCTTCCTCCACATTCATACAGCGAGTCATACACGCACGTCGGTTCTTCCGGCTTCTAACATGACCAACCTTCAAAATTTGATTAATTTGGTCATGCCATGTTTTCTCGGTCTACATCGACTCCGTACGCCATTTACATTGTTAACTTATACGTTTTTAACCATTCTTTCTTCACCCATGCGCTCCATATGTCCGAACCAATGCAGCTATCCTTTCAAAAATTTTTTCATAATACCTTCTTTCGCTCTACATTCCATTTTAATATCAGCATTTGACATTCTGTCGTACATCGTTCTACCACACATACGTCTTAGGGACCTCATCTCATCATGATATTAAAAGGTTGTTCTTATATATCATATCACCTGTATTCAAAGAATAGTGTTTATTTATTTATTGTTTCTTGAACAATGATGTAAAACTCCATATTAAATTATTAATATGAATGAAAAAACTATAGTTTTCAAGGAGTTTGTTATGATATTTATGTATAACATGTTTCGCCCTTCTAAGGCATTATCAAATGTTGTATTATTATCATTTGATAATGCTATAGAAGCGCGAAACATGTCATACATAAATATTACAATAAAACGCCTTGAAAACTATCGTTTTTTCATACATATTAATAGTACGAACCTCCAAGAATACCTGTAGTACCAATATTTAAATTAAGAAAATTTTACATAAATATTTTAAGATTATTTTTGTATAGAATTATGTTTATCACCCCTGATCTGTATGTATATAAAGGACTAAGTTTACAATAGTGTCACCAGTCTGTCGATGCCAGCGAGCCTGGCGAAACCGGTTGCTGTCTAAATAAAGACAAAAGTGGAAGTAGTTAAAAAACATCGTTTTATTTAATTATTATTTAAAATGAACTTCCATCAAGAGATTTCAGTAAAATCATTTGATTATCATATTAATAGTGTTAACTTACCACAACCTTAAATGCTAAAATACACATTTTGATTGCAACTGAACTGTCAAAGCTTGTGTATGTTTTTTTTATTGGATTCGATAAACTCGATGCATTCGTTTTACTTTGTAAGAAATTTTCTAGGAGAAATTCTGTGTGCAGGAAAATTTACAGTTTAAATTCAACGCGCGCGAAAATTTCAAGTTTCAGAAGATTCTACAGGAAAGGAAATTTCCAGTGAAAGAAGACCGATACATTCTTCGCGTTTCTTTACCGTCCTCCTCAATACTTGCACAATATTTCAAAAGGAAATTTTCTCTTGACTCCGAGTTGCTATTTATTTAGAGTCTTCTATTTTTACTCAATTTTTTTGTAAATGGTGTTTGTACTAACATTAAATAGAATTAATAGATTACTTGCAGTTTTTCATTCGATTTAAAACATTTTTTCCATTTAATTTCGAAGTAAATGTCGGTTTTTAAGAAATGATATTATTATTATTTTATTGAATCCCTCTTATAATCATAATAACAGCGTGAGCCAAATCATTTTAAAGGTTTATGCTATCATATTAATTCCTATGACATGTGATAGGGTACCTAATGTATTGCCATTTTATTGTCACCTAAATTCTACTTCAATTCTAAGGCATTATCAAATTATTAGCCACCTATCATATGTCAAGAATTAGGTGTAAGTTATTATTATTAAGTTAAGATTAAGTATTATTATGTTAAAGCATTATCAAACATTTGATAATGCCTTAGAAGGGCGAAACATGTCATTCCCATAAAATATAATAAAACTTCTAGAAAACTGACGTTTACATTCGTATTTAATAAAACACTGTTTTATTTTAATATTTCCACATTTTATCTTTATTCTTACAGCGACCAGTTTTATCAGGCCCGCTGGCATCGACGGACTGAATCCAGTGAAACCGGTCGTTATCCTAATAAATACCAAATTTGAAGTAATTTATACTAATGATAACGCCTGTTTTCTAGAAGTTTAATTATATTTTTTGTAAATGACATGTTTCGCCTGTCTGCAATATCTAATGTTTTATTTTTAATATATATATATACAATAAATTATCATTTGATCATGCCCTATGCAGGCCAAAGATGTCATTCCCATAAATTATTTTGTATGACAATATAACTTCTAAAAAACAGACGTTTTCTAAAATATTAAATATTTAATATTGAGTTTAACATCATTTTCATTCAGTTGATTGATTACAGAAGTTCATTGTAAATAATGAAAATAAAAAATGTTTTATTTTTAATGTATAATTAGCGAAAAATATACTTATGTTAGTAACATCGAGCAGTTTCGGTAGCTCGCTACCATCTTCTGACCTAAACCGATTGTATAAGTGGTTTTATTTAAATATACTCGTATATTTAAAAAAAAACGCAAATATTTTTTTATTTTATAATTATATATCGTTTTATTCAAATATTATTTAAAATTCAAAAGAGATTGCCTTTAAGAAATTTCAGTGAAATAATATGATGATTTTATTAACGTTATTAAATACATAATATTCGTACGTAAAATATCAACTTATTTACCGTTCCATTGAAATACTTACAAAATTCAAAGTAACGTTTTGAAAACATTTTTAATATCACGCTATCAAAAATATTATACTGAAAATAATGAATAAATTATTATCTCTGTGTCGCTCGAACATTCTGAAGGCGATTCCTCAAAGAATCTTCACACAGAAGAAAGTGTCTAAGACAGTTTTCGGAATAAAAACTTCTGAAAGACCCTTAAAAGAGCGTTATCGAATCCCTTCAAAGCTGCGAGGCTTGAAAGCAAACATTAACTTCATTTAGTTATTTGAGGAAATTTTCAAATATCCTTCCGTAAGGCGGATCGAAAAGATTAATCATCATGAATCCCCTCGAAGGAGCCTCGGGCCGCTTTATGACTGAAACTCAATCTTTGTATGATCTTTCATATATTAAACCTCAATTTCTGCATCAATGCGCAATTACAACTGGCTTTACCATCGGGGATACATACTTAAAATTTCTAATTTGTTCCGCTTTTGCAAACACGATAGAAATGTGGAACAATTGAATTTTTATCTTTTTTTGTACACCACCCTAATTTTTACATAAAAATAAATTTTAATATTACAAACATGTACTTACTACACTCTTTTTGTACCAGAAAAACAATTTCATCAATATTTAACCCACATTTAACGTGGTGTAGGTGTGGTGGAGAAGCTTAGTCATGCGTAGGCCACAATACAGAACGCTTCATCATCTCGGCTTGTCCGGATAATTGACGTTCAGGTTAACTGACGTCCGGATAAACGAAGTTCTACTGTATTTGGAAATCAGGGGGCGATCACGGGACAAAAAAGTTTGGGAACCTATGGTTTAATGACAGTAGTGACCTATGGCTGTGAGGCGTGGACAATGACAGCGAAATCCGCAGAGCGACTGGATACTTTTGAGAGAAGGGTGGTGCGCAGAATTCTGGGACCTTTGAATGACGGTGAAGGCTGGAGAGTGCGGCATAATGACGAGCTGTACCATATTCACAAAGCTCCCAGTCTCTCCACCCAAGTCAAACTGAATTCAATGAGATGGGCCGGTCACGTGCTGGAGTGGCACCCAGGTGGTAGAAGACCAATTAGACGACCAAGGCTGCGATAGGAGGATAGAGTTGGGAGAGATGGGGCGAAATTGTTACGAGTGTCAGATTGGAGGGTCGAATCGGAGGACAGGAGGAGTTGGAGGTGAAGAATACTGGAGGCTAAAGCTCGATATGGGCTGTAGGGCCATCGAAGAAGAAGATGGTTTAATGATTTGTTTTCACGACATTCTCTAAAATTTGGAATTTGTATTCTGGGTATTTGAGCATTATTTACACCAAATTTCCCTTCATGTACTTGAAACATGTAATTTTATTTTTCGAATGTATTCATTTTTGTCCGTTCTTACAACATGTCACAACGTAAAATGGCTCCCGGGCGCCACGTGTATTTTATTTTTGAAAAGACAATACAGGCCGTTGATAACAGTCCCAAATAGTCGGATATCGTTGGAAAGGTCTAATTGAAACCCTTGCTCGGAGGATTCTATAACCCGTTTCGCAAGGACTCCTTTTCAGATTTTTTTGAGAAAACACTTTTACTATTATATATCTCTCGTTTAATTTTTTTTATATTTCGAATTTAACAAAATTTTCACTTAATCTCTTCTATAACAAAATCATAAACGTTCCAAAGTAAATCTTTATAACATCTGTCAAAACTGATCATATTTGCAAACAATTTAAAACTTTTAATGAATAAACTTTGTTTTTTTGTATCACAATTGAATTTTATTTTAAGCGACAGCTGTTTAATCAAACAATGTTGACATCATCAGGTGTTACAATAATATATTTATATACAATAATATGTTTCGGCCAAAACAATGGTCTATTTAAACAATTTTATAATATAATTAAATGATTTTACTGAAATCTCTTGATGGAAGTTCATTTTAAAAAATAATTAAATAAAACGATGTTTTTTAACTACTTCCACTTTTGTCTTTATTTAGACAGCGACCGGTTTCGCCAGGCTCGCTGGCATCGACAGACTGGTAACACTATTGTAAACTTAGTCCTTTATATACATACAGATCAGGGGTGGTAAAAATGATTCTATACAAAAATCAAACATTATATATGAATATGTAAGAGATAATAAAAATTAAAACCCATTGTATTAAATACGAACCTCCAAGAATACCTGTAATACCAATAGTTAAATTCAGAAAAATTTTACATAAATATTTGAAGATTATTTTTGTATAGAATCATGTTTACCACCCCTGATCTGTATGTATATAAAGGACTAAGTTTACAATAGTGTTACCAGTCTGTCGATGCCAGCGAGCCTGGTGAAACCGGTCGCTGTCTAAATAAAGACAAAAGTGGAAGTAGTTAAAAAACATCGTTTTATTTAATTATTATTTAATTTTATAATATTTAAAATATGTATACTCGTATTTAAAACATGTTTCACTGAAGAAAGACCGGTTGTTCGAAACATGTCTGATATATATATTTTTATTTCTTTGATGTTAGTGTTGTATTTACAAAGCACATAAAATAGATGTTTAATATGATTGATTTGTTTTAGATTTATTTTGGGGAAGTGTGCGCGGGAGATGCCTATTGGTGGCAATGAAGTTCGCAACCCATCACACCGCGTCTCCCACGGGGCGAAAGGAGAAGGATGGAGTGCCGCATCGGTTAAAGTGTGACAGTGGATTCTTTCTGCCTACCCTTTGGGAGAGATGATTTGCGTGATGGTTAGTTAGTTAATTATAAAAAGAAAAAGACAAATTTCACTTTATCATTCGAATACAAAACAATCACAAAATCTTTCTTGAAATTCATCAACTGATTTTAAATGTCGATTTTTTTGTCCTTATTGGTTATTTATACGAATGAAAAGGCCTGTTATATAGAAGTTTTGTTATATTTTATGTGAATGAAATATTTCGCCTGTCAAAACATTATCATATGTCTGTTTTTGACATTTTATAAAAAATGCAAATTTGACATTTAATAATGCCTCAGACGTGCAAAACATGTCTTACTAACTAACCAACACGCCGTCTCCAGAAGCAGAATGGACGGCCACACTTTTCTTTCCTGACAGATTTCTCTCGATTCCTTAACATTCATACATCGTGTCATGCACGCGCGTCGATTCAATATTTGTTTTAATTGATCGTGCCATGTTTTCCTCGGTCTACCTCTATTTCTAGTTCCATTTATATCGTTAACATAAACTTTTTTTATAACTACCATTCTTTCTTCATTGATTATTTCCATGTGTCCAAACCATCTTAATGATCCTTCAATGATCCTTGAAATGATCCTGCGTTGAAACAGCGTGATGGTTTTGTTGTTGTTGTTGTATTATTATTAGAACTAATAAAAAAATATACGACCATGTCTAATGTATTATGTTCCTTCGTTAATATTATATTATTTATATCATCTCAAGGGATTAACTGTCACAAACAATATTTGGCACCCATCTTATGAATTTGGTTACATAACTACGGTAAAAGGTTACCTTAAATTGTGCCCTAAATATTAGCACGTGGTATTCATTGTATAAACTATCCATGCCTTTACGTCGTATCTGTACATATTATTAAACAAAATATCTTCTCGGAATCCTCATACGAAGTATTATTAACAAAAATAACTTAAGTTTTTAAACAACAACATTTTGAATGTATACAAATTCTTGTAGACAAATACTGGATTTCACCCATTGCGGATAAATTATTTTTATTTTATAAGGATTAATTGTATCTCAATAGAGACGAAGATGCAAATTGTTTTCTGGGAACAGAAGGTGGTGGCCGAGGCGCTTACAGGACTTATGACCTGTCATTGGTTGGGTTGAGCGATCGCCTCACGTTTAACAACATTCCCCATTCCGCCGTTATGACCACCACCTCTTCCGGTCCGATTCTTACTGATATTATAGTTATTTTTGTTAGCAATGAATCTTTATCGCAAAATTGTATAGTTGTCATCGCAAACAAAAGCCTATTCAAAAAAAACTAAAATGGCAGTGGACAATGGTGTTCTTGTGCCGACCATTACGTATGGAAGTGAAGCATGGAACTGGCAAAAGAATGATGAAAGTATAATAAATGCAGTAGAAATGAGATCTCTAAGATGAATGTGTGGCAAATCTGTATATGATAGAGTGACAAATGCAAGTATAAGAAGTGAATGTGGTGCGAATGAAAGTGTTATGAACAAAATAAGGAAAGGGTCATTAAGATGGTTTGGACACATGGAAAGAATGAGTGAAGACAGAATGGTAAAGATGGTGTATGTAAACGGCGTGAACGGAGCAAGAAATAGAGGAAGGCTGAGGAAAACGTGGCACGATCAAATCAATCAAATATATTATAGAATGTCGGTCACGTAAGGAGTCGGAGAAATCGACGTGCATGCATGACATGTATGAATATAGAGGAAGCGAGAGAAGTATGTCAGGACAAAACAGTGTGGCGTTCCATTATTTCTGCCTACCCCTCCGGGGAGACGGCGTGATGGTAAGTTAGTAAGTTAGTTACATAGAGTTCACTCTAAAACTACATGACAAAATTAATTACGTTTTAATAACAGTATGGAATATTGTTGTGAATTTAATAAGTTATATATTAGGCATTGTTTCTTAAACAATGACGTAAAACTCTATATTAAATCATTAGTACGAATGTAAACGTATGTTTACTTGTAGTTTTATTACAAATAATGGGAATGACACGTATCGCCTCTCTCAACTATCAAATCTCTATTTGAAAATGTCTTAGAAAGCCGAAACACGTTATTTCTATAAACTATAATAAAACTTCTGAAAAACAGGCGTTTTTTTTCGTATAAATACATATACGAGTATTAGGGGTTATAAACTTCATACTTTCTCGTCCAGTAGAATATAATCTTTGATCATTCTGAATGAAAATAACATTTTCTCCTTGTTTTCTTCACTGAATCGTTTTCAATTAATAACATCTCACCCCCTTAGCATCGGTATACTCGCGCCCCCTCTCCGACCTCCCTTCCCGACCGGAAACAGGGAAACCCGATAGCCGTGCCTTATCTAATTAATTCACGAGTGAGCGATTACAATGATATCCTCATTGTATTATTGTGTTAATTATGTACTTTAAATTGATAACTGGCGCAACTAATTGGATATTCAAATTTCGCGGGAAAATTTCAAATTCAAGTGACGTAAGTGGAAACGGAATATTGTCTGCTGTCATATACAAGTTATTTGACTCAAGACAATGAAACGTTGTTCATCGTTAATTTTAACAAATTATATAATACTAGGTGTATCCAGAGAGGTCTTTTTAAAGACCCCGCGAACCCCGGGCAAGTAGCACATATTACTTAGTGCCATAGCAGATAGAGAGAGGACGAATGGCGAGCTTCCATCCATATGGCGAGGTTCCATAAAACTGGATACACCCAGCTAAGGGAAGGTAGCCCTGACAGAAAATCCTCCAGAAAAGGCAAAGGGATACCACTCTATTTTTCCTCAGGTCATCACTATGAAGAGAGTGATAGTCAACGGTAGGGAGACCTGACAGGACACAGAATGAAGAAGAATAAGGTGTATCCAGTCATGCGTTGCTGTGGTTTAGTCTGGTCAAATGGAAAAATGGTCAAAAATTGTGGTTCAATGTTCCCCACACGAGACCACCGGACCACACCCACCAAGTCCACTCTTGTCCTACTTGATTCTGTACCCAGGTCTAACCGACTCTCACCCAAGGCCACTCCTTGTAATCGTTCCTCAGTTTCTACCCATGACCTCTTTTCTTGTCCATGGATAATCCCAAATTCTCCACACTCCTCCCTACCTGGGTTGTCAGGTTCAAGTGTCGGACCCAACCACCACATCCTAAAACACTCTTCTCAACATCTTCCCCACAGACGTCTTTCCTACAGATTGGAAGATGGGATTATTAAGGATCATTCCCAAAACAGGAAATAAACCTTGCACCGATCCTGGTGCGTACTGCCTGATTACACTCCCTCCGATTTTTGGTAAGGTTCTGGAAAGGTTGTTGCGCGGCAGGCTCAACATTGCTCTATTTTTTTCCCTCGTGCTCCAGGAAGTTCGGTTTCGTAAGAGATCTTTCCACCGAGGACGCTATTAGGTACGCGCTGGACTGGGTTGACGACTCTGTTCGAGGGGACAGCAAGTATGTTGTTGGAGACATCAGCGGAGGGTTTGACTATGTTTAGTGGCCCATGATGCGAAGCCGATGATGCCCGCGTGAGCTTTTCACGATAATTTCTAACTGCTTCAGAAATAGGAGGGTCGAAATCACTAACGAGGAGACTCGAAAGAGAGAGACACGATGGGATATCATCAGGGCTTAGTTTATGGTCTGACCCCTTAAAACTTCCTACTCGACGACCTGCTCCGCCTGCCTTTTTCGAGAACTAGCACCGTGGTCGCGTACGCCTACGTTGCACCTCTCCTTGTATGCGGAAAGAAGTGGAGAGAACTGGAAGCGGTCTCGAACTGGTGCCTTGGGGGGAAAGGATGATTGCGGAGTGGGAGGGGAGAATGAGAAACAAGCTTTCTTTATTTCCCCCTAAGACGGTTGCTTCTTAGAGGAAACCTCAGCCATGAGAGAAACTCGACTATACGGTTGAACGCGTCTGAATTATTTTCATAGAATATTAGAATTTTCGAAAAAAAAACGTTATATGGGAAATTCCCAGAGTCAAATAGTATAAGCAACGATATTTTAATTGATTAGAACGAATAAAAACGACAGTTTTCTAGAAGTTTTATTTATGGAAATGACATGCTTCGCACTTCTAAGGTATTATCAAATATCTAAGAAGGGCAAAACACGTCATTAACAAAACTTCTAGAAAACTATCGTTTTCATTCATATGAATTATTTGATATGGAGTTTTACATCATAGTTCAAGAAACAATATTTTTATTGTAACAAAAATAAATTAGAAAACATAGTTGCACAATCTTTTAAAGAAGTTTTGAATATTTTCATTTAAATCACTATTTGTGGAGTGGCATTACAAAAAAAAATAATTTAAAAACGCCTTCCAATTCGTTTAATCAGCACTTTTTTTATTTTTTAAAACCAACCGGTTTCGGTCCCGCCAAAGGCTCGTCAAGGTTACAAAACCTTCTGTTTTTTGTGTCCCTGACGAAGCTCCGGTTGCAGCAAAATTAGTTTGTTTGATAAAATATAAACAAGGCGGTGAAAAGCCAAGTAGAAAAAGAGGTTTATTTTATTAATGTGTGTCTGAAACTAACTAACTAACCATCACGCCGTCTCCCCGAAGGGGTAGGCAGAAAGAATGGACTGCCACACTTTTCTTACCTGGCATATTTCTCTCGCTTCCTCAACATTCATACATCGTGTCATGCACGCGCGTCGATTTCTCTGACTCCTCACATGGCCGACATTCAATATTTGATTTATTTGATCGTGCCACGTTATACTTATATACACGTTATACTATTAACATATTATTTTTTTACAATTGTTCTTCATTCATGTGTGTTTGTGGGTTTAAAAATAAACTTTAAAGGCGTAACCGAATAGGTATTAAACATTATTTATAGCTTTGAAGAAAGCTCAAATTTCAAGTTTGAGATAATTAATTAACTGTTAATAATTTTACCAACGACAAATTGATAACAATAATTTTACAAAATAATGGGATTTTCTTGAATTTCATGTCAAACGACACTAGAGTCACTGTGGCGTGTTTGAATAGTAATAAACAATAATTCTATTTTCAAACTGACAACTGTCAAATAAATCGCTAATTATTTGCAAGATGGCTCCCAAATTATAATAATTGAACAAAAATATTGTTTATTGGTTGCCACAAAAAAAATAGTTATATGAGATCGCGACAAAACCAAATATTTGATCTAATGTATTAAGATCACGATAAAATGCCACAAAAACGAAATATTCCACTGTGTTTAGGTTTGGTAGGTATTTTTTATTTAAAAAAATATAAATGTAAGTTTCTGAATTTTACGTTTTATCAATATTTTTTTAAGTCGAAGCAAAAAATAATTATCACGAACGAAAACGTCTGTTTTCTAGAAGTAAAACCTAGTTTTATATTAATGACATTTTTCGCCTGTCAACGGTTTTATCAAATGTTTTGATAATGCCATAGACAGGCGAAATATGTCATGCACATAAAATGAAATAAAACTTCTAGAAAACAGACGTTTTATTAGTATAAATGGTTTAATACGGAGTTTTATATCATTGTTCAAGACACAATAAATAAAAATAATTGAATAGTAATGGACTCATTATTTTGGCCTAAAAACACTGTGATACTTTAACATTATAAACTGTTAAATTAAAATCTTTGTTTTATTTTTAATTTTCGTATGAAGCATTCACTTTGTGTTAAGACATTTAAATTTTTTTTTTGTTATTTATATTTAAAATAAAATAGAAATAAAAACACTGCACTTTTTTTTCACCACTATGCGGTTATTTTAATTGCCGACTAGTTTCGCTTGTACCCAAGCTTCCTCAGGGCTTGGTAATAACAGAACAACCACACAGATTTACATGTATATATAGAAGATAGAAAGAGAGGGGGGGGGGGAGAAAACAGGGACAGATATATTCGAAAAATGTTTACCTCCAGAAATGGCACATTTTTAAGAAATTGCCCGGAATGCGAGTAAAAGTAAAACACAAAGATAATAAGGTATGTCAAGCAGTGGTAATTACTAATGTAACCAATCACAATAAATCGAAGGAAAAAAACAGTTCAAGAATTATTTAGTTTTGGTGGAAATAAGTTTTGCACTTAATTTGCAAAAAGCATATGATCGCGTAGATAGAGGTAAACTGTGGAAAATATTGTCGGAATATGGAATAAACACAAAACTGATCACGGCAATTACATCGCTGTACACAGAAAGCACTGCTAGTGTCAGAGTAAATGGGGATCTTACAGCCTGGTTTGATATCAATAAAGGTGTCAAACCGGGGTGTGTAATGTCTCCATGGTTGTTTAATCTATATATGGACAAGTGTATGAAAGAGCTGAAAGGGTTGGAACCAGGTGCAAAAATGGAAGGTGTGTCAGTAAGCTGTTTGTTGTATGCGGACGACGCTGTGCTACTTGCAGACAACGAGCACGAACTGCAAGCCCTGGTGTCTAGTATGTATGAGGTATGCAAGCGATACGATTTGATGATGAATGTGAATAAGTCTAAGGTAATTATTTTTGAAAAAGAAGGAAGCATGACAGTCTGCAACATAAGTGTAAACGGTGAAAATCTGGAACAAGTGGATGAATTTGTTTATTTAGGAAGTATGTTAACAAAGGATGGGAGGGTGGAGAAGGCAACAGAATAAATGGTGCACTTAAAGTTGTCATCGCAAACAAAAGCCTATCCAAAAAAGCTAAGATGGCAGTGCACAATGATGTTCTTGTGCCGACCCTTATGTATGGAAGTGAAGCATGGAACTGGCAAAATAAGGATGAAAGTAGAATAAATGCAGTAGAAATGAGATCTCTAAGACGAATGTGTGGCAAATCTGTTTATGATAGAGTGACAAATGCAAGTATAAGAAGTGAATGTGGTGCGAATAAAAGTGTTATGAACAAAATAAGGAAAGGGTCATTAAGATGGTTTGGACACATGGAAAGAATGAGTGAAAACATAATGGTAAAGAAGGTTTATGTAAACGGCGTGAACGGAGCTAGAAATAGAGGAAGGCCGAGGAAAACGTGGCACGATCAAATCAATCAAATATTGAATGTCGGTCACGTGAGGAGTCGGTCACGTGAGGAGACGGCGTGATGGTAAATTAGTTAGTTAGTTAGGAAATAAGTTAATAATAGGACTGAAAAATAAATTGATTTGCTTGTCGATAATGCTGTAATTTATTATTTTATGTATATTTATCATTGTGTGTTACTATGGAACAAATAAAAAAAAATAAAAAGCCTAGGCAATCAAACCTATCGAGTTATGGATAAGCTAAAAAGTAGGTCGAAAATTACATTGATATACGTTACTTATTATTTTGTGTCAGTTTATTAATGTTATTTCATCATCAGTAAACACACAAACTCCCGACAAAAACAACTATTCGGGCAAACTAGCTTAGTTCCGAGTTATTGTCTTTAAACACTCAATATTTATTTATGGCCAGTCACGTTTTTATTCCGGGGGTAGTTGAGTGATAAAAATACGTCTTATTTATTTATTTGGCCGGTAAAAACTTCCCCGTTTAACCCAAATACGAGATGTAAGGACATAAATTTTATTTCGCTATAACGAAACTTCGAGATAACAAGGTTTTCAACCAACATATATATATTTTTTTTGATATCTGATCCAATTCAATTTTAATCCCAAAAAATATAATAAAACTTCTCTTAAACGAACATTTTTATAAACATTAAATATGGACTAAAGCGATTGACCCGAATATTGAAATAAAATGCATAATTACGTGCACGTGCTTCATTTAATAAAATGAGGACATTCTTTTGCAACGATAACCTAAACCCGAAACTCCGATAAAAAATATTACAAGCTTTATCTACATACTACACGACTTTGAAACTTAGGCTCTGAAAGTGAATATAAGGAACCGCTTAGATGCGTTTGAGATGTACTCGTAGATACTTCATTTATTTATTTCATTTATTTATTTTAAACATATCTAAAGCATTACAGAATTTTTTTTCCAATACACTAAAGATACAAGTTAGAGATACACAATAATAAGTAATACATAATAGATTAATAAAAAGAGCGAGAAACAAAAGATGCATGACAAATTAATAAGATAAATATACCATACAATTATAATAAAGATAGTACTTCCCTCAGATGAGCCAAACTATCACAAAATATGTCAAACTCCGAGGTGATACGATTAAGCAAAGATAATGCTCTACCTACCGGCATAACCATTGGCAGGTTGGTTCTGCATCGTGGGAGATAAAACAATCTATGGCCCCTTTGTCGAAGATAATTATCAGGGACGAACAGACCTACATCACTCAGGATTTCTGAGTTGAATACACCGCAGAATGCTCCGTTTACCGTGGACCGACAAGGTCAGTAATACCAAAGTACTACAGAAAGCCGGATCAATAGAGAGCTATTGTAGAATATGAAGGTTAGAAAGGTCCCATATTTGGGTCATGTGATAAGGGGAGAAAAATAACATCTCCTTCGCCTGATATTATGGGCCAGATAGAGAGACGGCGGAAGTTGGCAGAAGGTAGGTGCCCTGGCTGCAGAATATCAGAGAGTGAACAGGAACGGGGGGAGTTGTGAAACTGTTCCGAGTAGCGCAAGACAGAGATGCTTTCACTGCCAACATTGTGGGGACCTGACAAGGCACCAGAAAAGTAATATTTATATTTTATGAAACATTTTAATTGATTCACATTATTGTCTTCTTATTTATTTCATATTCAGTTTCTATCTTATTTAATGATTTTAAACATTATTTAACTCTGAGATATGTTTCATCATACGAAGTAATTTTCATACATATAAAAAAGAGATGAAACAATATTGATTTATGCTGTATTTAACAAAAATAAAAACTATGAACATCTCAAATGTTGCATTCAGTATAATATAATATTAGGTCCTTACATATGAAATTGGCGTTTTGCCGTACTGGCAACTTTGATCTCAAATATCTTCTCTTTGGTTAGGAATTCCAAATTCAAATTTATACAGCTATTTACTCATGTATTTGTGTTTCGAAAATTTTAATTGATTTGTTTTTTCCTCAATAGTTTTTTTTCTTTGCGTCACTCAGTTTACAAAATGGAAAACTTGAAATATCGCATTATTTACGAGTACAAGTTCCACCATGGCACCAGTGCTTCAGAAACGGCTCGAAGGATTAAAGATGTGTATGGCGACGGTGCCGCAAAAGAAAACACAGTGCGTTTTTGGTTCCAACATTTTCGTTCTGGAAATTTCGACCTGCAGAACAAGCCCCGTGGACGGCCGGAGACCAAAGTTGATAATGAAGAATTGAAGGCTATTGTGGAAGCGGATCCATCGCAAACCACGTCCGAGTTAGCTGCAGGCTGCGGTGTTAGTGATAAAACTGTTTTAATCCACTTGAAGCAAATTGGGAAGGTGAAAAAGCTTGAAAGGTGGTTACCTCACGAATTGAGTGAAGCAAATCAACAAACGCGCGTTGACTGCTGCGTTGCATTACTCAGCCGGCACAATAATGAAGGGATTTTGAATCGAATCATTACCTGTGATAAAAAGTGGATCCTGTATGATAATCGGAAGCGCTCATCGCAATGGCTGAACCCTGCCGAACCAGCCAAACCATGCACCAAGCGAAAATTGACTCCAAAAAAGTTACTTGTGAGCGTTTGGTGGACTAGTGCTGGTGTCGTTCACTACAGCTTTCTTAAATCTGGCCAGACGATTACGGCAGATGTCTTTTGTCAGCAACTGCAAACCATGATGGAAAAGCTAGCTGCTAAACAACCGAGGCTGGTTAATCGCTCTAAGCCACTGCTGCTGCATGATAACGCTAGACCACACACTGCACAACAGACGGCTACCAAATTAGAAGAGCTTCAATTGGAATGTCTAAGACATCCACCGTACTCTCCGGACCTTGCCCCAACAGATTACTATTTTTTTCGAAATTTTGATAACTTCTTGCAAGGGAAAAAATTCAACTCCGATGGGGCAGTCCAAACCGACTTCAAAGATTTTATTGATTCCCGTCCGAATGTTTTTTTTAGTAAAGGGATCGATGAACTACCTATGATATGGCAAAAGTGCATAGATAGCAATGGTTCATACTTTGATTAAATAAATATATTATATTTAAAAAAAATCAACTTTATGTTCCTCCCATACAAAACGCCAATTTCATATGTAAGGACCTAATATAACAATGAAGAAATTTGATTTTTATTATTTCAATACATACAATACATACAAATACACAACACATAAACATAAGCAAAGATGGCAGTAAACAATGGAGTTCAAGTGCCAACCCTCATGTATGGAAGTGAAGCTTGGAGTGAAAACGTTGTATGATAGAATACCGAACGATGAAATATGAAAAAAATGTAAGGCAGATGACTGCATCATAGATAAAATTAAAAAAGGATCCCTGAGATGGTTTGGACCTATGGAACGAATGGATGAGAGTAAGTTTGTTAAAAAATTGTACCCAAGTAGCGTGAGTGGAAAAAGAAGCCGAGGACGACCGAGGAAAACATGGCATGACCAAATTATTCAATTACTAAAAGGCGGTCACATTCGAAGTCGGCAAAATCGACGTGCGTGCATGGTACGATGTATAAATGTAGAGGAAGCCCGAGAGGTGTGCCAGAACAGAGCATTGTGACAATCCATCCTCTCTGCCTACCCCTCCGGCGGAAATGGCGTGATGGTTAGTTAGTTAGTTAGTTAGCAATCCAAACAATCTAAATTCCTTGTAATTTGTTGTATTATTTATTGTTTCTTGAACAATCATGTAAAACTCCATATTCAATAATTAATACGAATGAAAACGTCAGCTTTCTAGAAGTTTTATCATATTTTATGAGAATGACATGTTTCGCCCTTTTATGGCATTATCAAATACCTTAGCAGAGCGAAACATGTCATTGCCATAAAATATAATAAAACTTCTAAAAAACTGATGTTTTCATTCACAATAATTAGTTGTATTATGAATTAGGAAATTGGAAGTCATTGTTTAGTTATATTTTAATACTATGTGCTTATGGTTTGTACATTAAATAATCAGTAGAAAAATACAATAAAACATTGATATAAATGAACGTTAATTGAGGGGGTTTCCTTTAATATATGAAATTTGTAGATTTTACGTATTATTCGTGACACGGGGGTTCGCTCTATGAGACTAACATAAAATAGGCCAATTTTTCTAACTTAGAAAATTCTTTCAGAGGTAAACAAAAAGTGATTTATCCGAAGAATCATAGAATTCTTCGGTGGAATTCACTTTTTCATATTCCAAGCCATTTATCTTCCACAAATACAAGCATTTTCTCCGTTATCGACCTGATATAATGTATGGAAATTTTATGTTAATTGACTATTTTGTATTCTTCCTTTTTTTCGAGTCACTATAGTAACAAATAAATGAAAAAAATAACCTTTTTTGTGTGGGGCGAACGTTGAATATCTATGGATAAATTTAGATTGAGCGAGACAGGGAAAATATTTTTTTCTTAAATTATCGGCTAATATCGAAGAGGGTGAATGTTACAGTTGTTGACTACCCTGCCAATGCCAATCTTGTTTCAAATATTTTTTTTAATAACCTACAATCAAAGTTAAAAGTAATCACTTAGTAACTATAGCTGTCAAAAGTCATTCGATTCTCAAATTTTTTTTTATGCTGACAAACGAATTAACGAAATTTTTATTTGTACATACTAAATATTACTGTACATCATACGTGAATGTCGTTAATAATTGCATGTATAATATAAATCCTTTGTTTTGGCGGAAACACTATGATACGTCAACACTATTAATTGTTTAATTAATTATTATAATTTCTACGAAATTGGGGCGACAGATTTCGGTGACAATTTCATAGAAATTGAATAAATAACTAGTTACTTTATAACAGTGTTTGTATTGAACGCTAAGGCTAAAACACTGTGGAATCCCGTAGTATTCTTCTTATGAAATTGAAAATTTTTGTTAAATCACTATTTAATAAAAAATATTTTAAAAAAACACGACATGTTTCGGAGGATATTATTATATGTTTACACCTGAAGATGGAGGTATCCTCCGAAATATGTTTTTTTTTAATATTTTTTATTAAATAGTGGATTAAACAAAGTTTTTCAATTTCCTAAGTATAATAGTGTTTTTAATTAAGCAGTTAGTAAATATTGTGTTTAATTATTATAAGAGTAAACACACTTATCTAACTATGGATGATTTTTATACGTCTTCAAAAAAATATATATAATATTTCGAACTCTGTAGGCCTCAAAAAGAAACACTCAAAAAGGAAAATTATATGTACTTCAGAACAACCGGGAGTAGTTATGGTAGAGAGAAAAAATGTTGATAGAGTCGATTCATATGATATGTATTATATACATCGGTTGGCGAAACAGCTGTCGCGACACTCTTAATGAATAAAAAGAAATTGTGATATTATAACAGTGTTTTAAATGTAAATAGTAATTTATTATGTTTCTTACTCGGTTAGTTGTTGATTTTTGAGTCTCCATTGGGATCCTAGACCAGAAAATGGGAGCATGTTTCCGAAAACATTAAAATCTATAGAAATAAGTGGAATAAAACTTATAACGTACCTATTATAAAAAAATTGGACCTTTAGCCAAAGTGAGTGCAGAAAATTTGGTTCTACAGACACACGATGGAGATCCATTGGTAGGAACACAGCCAAAACATCGAGGTATTGAAAAGGGCTGGAGAAATTAGTCAAACGCTCAAAAGGATTGCCCACCAACGAGCAAATTGGATAGGCCATAACATCAGGCATCCAAACCTGGCTATTTCTATTGTAGAATGGATGGTTGAAGACAGAAATTGGAGAGGTCGCCCAAGAGACCGCTATATGGACCAAGTGATAAGAAACATGCGGTTTGGCAGCTACACAGAAATAAAAAGACTGGCTGGAGACAGGACTGAATAGAGGGAACGAGTGAGGCTTGTTACAGAAAAATCCTCAGGATTGTAATCATGGAGAAATATATAAGTTATTTCAAGATAATCAAATGATTTTACTGAAATCTCTTGATGGAAGTTCATTTTAAATAATAATTAAATAAAACGATGTTTTTTAACTACTTCCACTTTTGTCTTTATTTAGACAGCGACCGGTTTCGCCAGGCTCGTTGCCAGCGAGCCTGGCGAAACCGGTCGCTGTTTAAATAAAGACAAAAGTGGAAGTAGTAAAAAAAATCGTTTTATTTAATTATTAGTTATTTCAAGGTTTTGTTATAATACCAGTTTGACAGAAAATTTTCAATCTTAAGAGTAAAAAACTAGATTTTTTGCTATTAATATTATTTGACATGATCATTTTTATGTTAACTCATTGATTTATGCATTATAGATCGTTGTAGTCTCTATATTGGACGATCTCCGAAAAGTAGGTTGGAGTGGAAATCACGTGAGACTGATATATGTATTTTTCATCCTCTTCTTCCTTAGCCTATTCCCGTCCACTCCTAGAAAAAGGCCTCCTCCATTTGCATCCATGTCACTCTGTCTTATGCAGACTGCATCCAGGTTATTCCGACGTGTCTGTTCAGATCATCCTTCCACCGTAGTTGCGGTCGCCCTGAACTTCTCTTTGCCGTCCACGTTCTCCAAGTCAGTAGTCTTCTTGTCCATTTTATATCTGAGCTTCTGGTTACGCAACCTTCCCACTGCCATTTTAGAGTCGCTACCCTGTGGACGATGTCAGTGACCATTGTTATTTCTCTCACCGTATCGTATCTGACTTTGTCTCTTAGGCTTATTCCTAACATGGCTCTTTCCATGGCTCTTTGGGTCACTCATAGTTTCTCCTCAATTTATTTGAACAATGTTATAGTTTCAAGACCATAAGTATCAACTGACAGAACGCAGGCTTAAGTAAGATTTTCAAAATTATTATAAATACAGTGTTAATCTACCCACACGTATTCGAATACTTTTTTGAAATCAGTATCTTTGCTCTGGAAGAGATTTGCTTTTATTTAGAAAATAAACTCATAATTTTCGATACATAAAACTTTTTAAATGCGAGATTATTTTTTTTCATGTCATTGCTAAATCAATATAAAATTTTATGCAAATGCTTATAGTACATTTTCCAATTTTAATTTACATGTTAAATATTTAGATAGAAATTATGCTAATAATTTATTGTACGTTCACACAATAGACATGTTGCACATGTAATGTGACATATTTATTTGAAATTACTATCAAAATTTCAATTATTCGGCAAATTTACATGCTATACAATGGACAAGCATATATTTCGTACAAAGTACACTAATTTCCTACAAATTGATTAAATATATCACTACTTAATTTTCCTCGTACATTTGTGTAGAGTTGACGCTTGCAGAACACAATTAATTTTCACCACAAAAGGGCCTTTTGTCCGGTTTTAGCGCCGCGGGCGAACTGCGGCGCCTCGGTCCCTGAGTGCGGCCCCGTGAACAACTTATATCGCAATCAAATCGAATTGATTGCTGAAAGACAGGACCGGATGTAGTTTATTTTATGGCGCATTCAGTCACCTGTGGTTTCGAAGGTCTTTTGTTGTTTCTTTATTCACGTGTTTAAATACAATTTCACAAAATGGCGTGTTTTTAATTAAAAGCTGTATCATGAACGTTTAATTATTTTTAAGCAAAGTTGTAAATCGTTGCATAACATATTATATTTTGAAGAATTCAATCGTTTCCTAGAAGTGTTGTTATATTTTTAAAGGACTACAAGTCTCACCCTACTAGACATTATAAACATTTAAGATCCCATAGTCGATTCATTTAAAAGTTAAACACATATTTAATCAGGCAAGTTTCGATTAAATAAGTCATTCATAATAATAATTTAAACGTTGTTGTATTATATTAACAAAAGATAATTGATGTGTTTGAAAAAATAACAATCACTCTTTTGTTATATTTTTCTATTGATAAAGACAAAACATTATCGAAAGTGTTGCGATCAATAAACTAATATTGAAATACGATATATGGAACTGTAAATATCGTTCGCCCCATCATGACATATAGAATAGAGGTCAGAGCCGATACCATTAAAACTAAGAACCTTCTTAGAGTAGCAGAAATGCGAACCCTACGCTTCATCGCAGGCAAAACCTTCAGAGATCGTATCAGAAATGAAACAATGTGCTTGTGGTGTTGAAGACATAGTAAGATGAGGAAGAAGCAGAAGGCGCTTTTGGAGAGACCACCGCATGGAGAATACAAGAATTGCGAAAATTGTTAAAGATGAAAACCCAAGCAGCAAGAGATTGACACATGACCAATCCATCTCGCGCGCCTCTCCGCTATGGTGTTCAACGTGTGCCTATTCTCTTCAAGTCTGCTGAGAACCTCCTCATTTGTGATTTGGTCCCTCCATGAAACATGAGCAATTCGTCGGTAGGTCCACATCTGAAATGCCTCCAGCCTTTTGCGTTCTCTTTCTCCCAGGCACCAAGTCTCGCAGCAATACAGTAAAACACTCCACACCAATGTTTGTATGAGTTGATTTCAGAGGCTTAGATTTTTTTCAAAGTGTTTGGTATCTATAGTGTAAGAAAAGTTTGATTTGATTCACAATACTTACGGCAATTGGTGCGCTGTTGTCCAAGGACTGCAAAACGTGGAGTTGGGCGCCCACAGTTGCGTTGGCGCGACGATATCCGGAAGAGTGCGGAAAGTGCCTGGATCCATGACGAGAATGGAAATTATGAGAGGAGGTCTATGTCCAGCAGTAGACAGCAACAACAGACTGGAGGAGAAGAAGAAAATAAAAATCTTAATTAGAAGATTTATACTGCAGCGATTTCCGAAACATTGGTAAAAATGAACACAACGAAAAATTAATATACCTAAGTATCTAAGCATTTAATAAAATGAGAACATTATTTTGCTACGATAATCTTAACTTGAAACTCCGACAAAGAATGATTAAATGTTATATATGGTCTGTTCTACTATATGGCTGCGAAACCTGGACTCTGAAAGTGAATGTAATGAACCGGTTGGAAGCGTTAGAGATGTGGATATACCGCATAATGCTCTGTATACCGTAAACCGATAGGGTCAGTAATGTAGACGTACTGCAGAGAGCCAGAACCAATAGAGAGCAGTTGTCAAGTGTGAAAATTAGAAAGGTCTCATATTTGGGTCATGTGCTAAGGGGAGAAAAATACCACCTCCTTCGACTGATATGAATAGGTAAAGTGGAGGGACGTGGGGGAGTTGGTAGAAGGCAGCTGTCCTGGCTGCAGAACATCAAATAGTGGACAGGAATTACAAGAGTTCATAACCTGGAGTGTTTTACTGTACGGCTGCGAGACTTGGTGCCTAAGCGAAAAAGAATGCAAAAGGCTAGAGGCATTTGAGATGTGGACCTACCGACGAGTTGCCCATGTTTCATGGAGGAATCACATCATAAATGAAGAGGTTCTCAGCAGAGTTGAAGAGAGTAGGCACATGTTGAACACCATAGAGTAGAGGCGCGCAAGATGGATTGGTCATGTGTTGCGACACGAATGTTTCCTGCACGATGTGTTGGAGGGAATGGTCGAGGGATTGATTGGCAGAGGTTGACCTCGCCAAAAGTACCGAGACCAGATTTGCCAAGATATGGGCTACACCTCTTTTGCGAAGTTGAAGAGAAATGCTGAGGACCGAGCGGAGTGGAAGAGGAGATGCGTCGCCTTGCTGCAGACCAATTATTAGATTGAGATCGGAGAAGAAGAACCTGTTCCAAGTGGCGCAGAATAGAGATGCCTTTGCTGTAGTGATCCTCAACGTTGGGGGCACCTGACACGGCACCGAAAGAAGAATAAAAATTATCTAAGAATAACGTGAAAAAATGTTGGATTGTTTTGACAATTTTTCAATGTTTATTAATAACTTTCTCGTTTATTTGAATAGGGACTTTGACCGTTTCGGCGCCGTTCTCTTGAAAGCTTTGCTGAAAAATCGCTCCATCGTGTACCGCTCGCGCCCTGAGCGCTATCAATCATCGTGCGGGGCCGCCATACATCCTCGTCACACAGTTTGGTGCCGACCTCCGCGAGGCCGGTACGCCTGGCATGGCGGCGCTTCCCAAACTGTGGAACTCACACCTACTCAGGTGACTGCAGAATACTAGCAAAATATAAATAAAATCTTGAATAATCCAACGTGTTTTGGTAAGTAATTAATTTTACGCACCTATAGAAATTACTATGGTAGTAATTGCACCGCATTTCAATATCTTATTTACAAATCCACGCACACTTCAACAAATAATGTTTTTACAACATTTTGAATGTATACAAATACTTGTAGACAAATACTGGATTTTACCCATTGCGGGTTATCATACTCAATAGAGATACAATTAATCCTTGAAATGATAACCCGCAATGGGTAAAATCTAGTATTCGTCTACAAGTATTTGTACACATTCAAAATGTTGTAAAAATAAAAACTGGTCCAAGTTAAAAATAGCAAATAAATGGGAGTGACATCTCCAGGCGTTATCTAGCAATACTTTAATGGCGGTAGCCTTTTACATTGCGTAAATAAAAAGATCTTCTCCTTAATGCTTAATCCAATTTTCGTAGATGGCGCTAATGTGTGGATTGAAATAGAACATATATACAACCTCCAAAAAAATGTCAGACATGGTGGTCGTAAGAAGGGTGGAATGGGGAATGTTGTATTACATAAAGCGTGCGCTTAACCCAACCAATGACAGGTCATAAGTCCTGTAAACGCCTCGATCACCATATTCTGTTTCCAATTTGCATCTTCGTCTCTATTGAGATACAATTAATCCTCGAAATATTGTTTTATTTCGTTGTGTGATCTGATATGTCTGAAGCAATATTATTATTTTGTTGAATCGCTCTTGACATCATTACAGCGCAAGCCAAATCGATGTAAAGAGAGTAGCTATCATTTTGATTCTCGTGATATATCTGTATCATAGGTAGTTAACAGTGGTGGTACTCCCATAGAAGCTCAGAAGCCCGGCTTGCTTAAGAAATTTTGAAAGTATACCTCAAATCTTAGCGATTTTATCGCGAGTTTGAGTCGTCCCTTAATAAAATAAGAAAAAATATTTGGCGCACGATAATATCACTTACGTTTTCTACTATAAGCGCTATCCAGACCGAAAGAGACACAATATGTGTATATATATATTGTGTCTTCTTCTGTCGTGGTAGCGTTCGGACGTGAACTGAACGGTATAAAATGCGAAACTACATAATAACAACAAACCATCACACCGTTTCCCCGCAGGGGTAGGCAGAGAGAATGGACCGCCACACTACTCTATCCTGGCACACCTCTCTAGCTTCCTCCACATTCATACATCGAGTCATACACGCACGTCTATTCCTCCGACTTCTAACATGACCAACCTTTAAAATTTTGTTAGTTTGGTTATGCCATGTTTTCCTCGGTCTGCCTCGACTTCGTACCCCATTTATATCACTAACGTATACTTTCTTAACCATTCTTTCTCCATCCATGCGTTCCATATGTCCGAACCAACGCAGCGATCCTTTCATAATTTTGTTCATAATACCTTCTTCCACTCTACATTCCTTTCTTATATCAGCATTTGAGATTCTGTCGTATATCGTTCTACTACACATGCGTCTTAGGGACCTCATTTCTACCGCATTTATTCTACTCTCATCCTTCTTCTGCCAGTTCCATGCTTCGCTTCCATACATTAGGGTTGGGACCAGAATTCAATTGTGAACGGCCGTTTTCGCTTTCATTGATAAATTCTTGTTTCCAATAACTATTTTTAAAGCTCCATTCACTCTGTTACCCGCACCAACCCTTCTTTCGACGTCACTATCCGTTCGGGCATCTGCTGTGAACATGCTACCTAAATACACAAATTCCCTCACCTGTTCCAAGTTCTCTTCGTTCACACTTATATTACAAACTGTCATTTGCTCTTCCCTTTCAAAATCCATTACCTTTGACTTTCCGACATTCATCATTAAATCATTTGACTTGCATACCTCATACATTCTCGACACCAAGACTTGCAATTCGTCCGCATTATCCGCAACGAGAACGGCATCGTCCGCGTAAAGCAGACAGTTTACAGACAGATCACTCATCTTAGCACCAGCATTTATACCTTTAAGTTCTTTCATACACTTGTCCATATACTTGTCCATATACCAACCAAGGGGACATCACGCAGCCGAAACTACTTTCGTGTGTATATTGCGTCTCTTTTCATGCATGCCTTCCCACTCATTGTAAATTGTAACACGGGAATTTTCGTATGACTGTCTATTTACATAACATAACATATTAAAAAATCGGATGGGCTTACCTAACTGGTTAACCCTAGGCATGCCACTGGTAGTTAATCTGTCGCCATTTTATTGTCACGTGAATTCTGCACCAGACCAAAGACAGTGTGACAATGACAGCCGGGAATCAAACCCAGTATAATATGATAATCTAATGATTCGACCGAAATATCATTTTTAATAATAATTAAATAAATAAATAAACTTTTTTAAATAACTAAAGTATAATACTTCCACTTTTGTCTTTCGACAACGAGCGGAACTAGAAATAGAGGAAACTTTAGCAAATTATGGCACAATCAAATCAATAAAATATTAAATATCGGCCACACGAAGAGTCAGAGAAATCAAATCAAATCCGTTTATTAACTCCAAAGGCATTGCAAACAGCAAAATGTTTAGGGTATTCAGATAAATCAAATCAAATCAGTTTATTAACTCAAAATACATTTACAAACAGCAAAATGTTTAAGGCATCTATTGAGTGCATGTAAAATATTATTAAAAAACAACATAATACCAGGAACGCATTAGAGATGGTTCGACATTAGGGAGACAATATACTTTCTAAAGTCAAGAATATTTGTCCCCAGAACGCACCTTCACTAATAATCCGAGGAGACCGCGTTCAACAGACTAATTGCTCTTCCCATCGGTGTCACCAGAGGCAGATTGGTTCTGGCGGCCGGTAGGTAAAACAATCTGTGCTGTAGCTGTCGGAGATATCTATCAGAAATCAACGTGCGTACGTGACACGATGTATGAATGTTGAGGAATCGAGATAAGTATGTCAGAAAATAATTGTGGTTTATATAATACTTTGATGATACTTTGATCTCAACTCTCGCCTGCACATGACTCATGAATTAAACTTAAATTTAATGAATCAAATAAATTTTTCATATACCTACTTTAGGCCATGTGACTGACGTGTTGTTAAAACCAAATACTTAACAAATTAAATAGTCTGTTTTCTAGAAATTTTATTATGTTTTTTGGGAATAACATGTTTTGCCTTGCTTAGGCATTACCAAATGACATAAATATCAAACAAAAACATTTGATAATTCCCTGAAAATATAATATAACTTCTATAATATAAAAGTTTTCATTCGTATTAATTAACTCACTTTTTCTTAATTATTTGTGACGATTGACTACCTTTATAACCTTAATAATTGATAGTGAAATTATCATGACAGCTATTTCGACAATCTATTAAATTAAACTTTGTTTTTTAATGATTACTCATGCCTACATTTCAACCACAACCGGTTTCGCCAGGCTGGTTTTCATTGACAGTCCAGTCTGTGCAGCCAGCATGGCGAAACTGGTCGCTGTCAAAGTATAGATAAAACTGGAAGCAGTTATTAAAAAACTTAGTTTTATTAAATAGGTTGGTGAAAAAGCTGTCATAACAAATTCATGGAAATTAATTAAATTGTGTAATTATAACAGTGATACAAATTAACCATTTAAAAATATAACTTTATTTAATACGTAAGTTTTCCCGAATCCCGAAATAGATATTATTATATTATTACTATTTTTTTTAAGTTTCATTAATTGGCTTGCAGCATGTCCAACATCTTTGCTGGTTCTTGGGATAGCACTTGGGCATTTATATGCGGTAGTTTCCCGTGGCTTTCCAAATTTTTTTGTAAACAACAGGTTATTTGAGCTCAATGACTGCATATATCTTAATGATATTATAATAGTGTTCCAAATTGAAAAGTAAATAATGTTAAATTATCATAGTGTTTCGGACAAATCAATGGATAATTTGCTATTAATAATAATCATAATATTATATATGATTATGTCATGAACGAAATAATGAAAGGATCATTAAGATGGTTTGGACATATGGAAAGAATGAATGAAAAAAGAATGGTAAAAAAATTATATGTTAATGATGTAAATGGTACCAGAAATAGAGGAAGACCGAGGAAAACGTGGCACGATCAAATAAATCAAATATTGAATGTCGGCCATGTGAGGAGTCAGAGAAATCGACGCGCGTGCATGACACAATGTATGAATGTTGAGGAATCGAGAAAAATATGTTAGGAAAGAAAGGTGTGGCAGTCCATTCTTTCTGCCTAGCCCTTCGGGGAGACGGCCTGATGGTTAGTTAATTAGTTAGTTAGTTAATATTATATAAATAGGTCAAAACATATGTCATCAAGAAAGAGTACGAGAATATTTTGAATACAAGAGAGCGAGAGAGGAACACTTCGATTCTATCCGAAAGTGATTCGAAACGCACCCGATGCCGATGCCCTAAAACGTTACTGGATTATTTTGAAATTTGTTTTATTTATTTTGCAGTAGTGTAAGAAAACAAAAAGAGAACAATATAATGTTGTTAATTATGAAATTTTAAATGTGGGTAAAAAAATACATTGAAAGTTCAAAGTTATTATTTATGACGATTGTACAGTGAACCTAATTTTTAATAGGTAAAACATCTTTATTTCCATTAATATTTCACGGGTTGCAACTAGTTTTAAATACTCTTCAAAGTTTGACAAGAGCTTTAAGCATTAGATCAATGCGCTACCCCACTGACGGTAAGTAATATTTTCGCCTAATTCACATACGAACATTAATTACCAAAGTGGCCGTTTTCATCAACTGTCAGCGCTTACTTGTTTCAGGAATATCTGACGCATATCATTTATTTTATTGTAGTTCGCAAGTTCCCCGCCAGGGAGCTGCACGTTTCCGAACGTTTTTGTTTTTATTTGAATTCGTTCGTTTCCAAGCGGAAGCGATCCCGCCATCCGATTGGCAGAATTTTGAGAGGGAATTTGTTTTTTAAGTACAGTAATTTTTTTTAAGTGAAATAAAATTCTGGAAAAACAGAGGTAAGCGAAATACCAATTTTAAATTACTTAACATTTGAATGATTAACACTTCCAAGCATTGGTTGAATGGTAAAAAAAAGTGTACGTTATACGATGTAAACGGGACTAGAAATAGAGGAAGACCAAGTAAAACGCGGCCCAATCAAATTTATCTAATCAAATAATTTTACAGAAATCTCTTGATGGAAGTTAATTTTAAATAATAATTAAATAAACCGATGTTTTTTAACTACTTCCACTTTTGTCTTCATTTTGACAACGACTGGTTTCACCAAGCTCGCTGGCATCGACAGACTGGTGACACTATTGCAAACCGAGTCCTTTATATAAACACAGATCAGGGGTGGTAAACATTATTCTATACAAAAATAATCCTCAAATATGTATGTAAAATTCACTGAATTTATGTATGTAAACGGCGTGAATGCAGCTAGAAATGGAGGAAGGCCGAGGAAAACGTGACACGATCAAACAATTAAATATTAAATGTCGGTCACGTGAGGAGTCGGAGAAATCGATGTGCATGCATGACAAGATGTATGAATGTAGATGAGTATGTCAGGACAGAACAGTGTTCCATTCTTTCTGCCTACCCCTCCGGGGAGACGGTGTGTTGATTGGTTAGTTAGTTAGTTACTTAATTTAAATATTGGTATTACAGGTAACAAAAGATTCATATTCAATACAATAGATGAAAATTTATATTATAACTTATATTTTTATATTTTTAAACGTTATATATAAATATGTAAGCTATAATAAAATTTTAAATCCATTGTAGTGAATATGAATCCACTTGAATACCTAAAATACCAACATTTAATCTTAGTAAATTTTACATAAATATTTGAAAATATTTGTCATCAGTCTGTCGATGTCAGCGAGCCTGTCGAAACCAGTCGCTGTCGAAATAAAGACAAAAGTGAAAGTAGTTAAAAAAACATCGCTTTATTTAATTATTTTTGTTCTCGCGAGCTTTATAAATTCTGATACTATTATCCAACAGTAATAATTCTCTTGAAGAAGTTTATATAACGCATTTTATTATATAGCAGTAAAAAATAAATGAAACGTCACTAATCGAATGAAATAAATAGATGAAACAAGTCAGAGTCAACTTAAGGTCGCTTGGAGTTGAAAAGTAGATCGGCATGCCAAAAATAAACGTAATCTGTTTTTCTCTTACAGTTCGTCCCCATTTGATCTTATTTTCTGATAAAAGCTCCACCTCACTCCCCGACTATCAAATCATTACGTTTGGGGTTCAATTTGTCTAAAAAGGGTTCAGGGATGAATACACAAGCAAGATTTTACATCATTGAATTGCCGGTGAACTTGATGTTCAAAAGTATTGGATTGTAAAAGGCATATTGATTTTAATATTTTAGAAGCACTTCATTTGATTTTAGATTCGAATTTCTTAAAGTGTATTTTTAAACGCTTTTCTCTTAAATGGTCTATTTTTGACTTATTAAATTATTGACAGATTGTAATATTTATTTTGTATGCATCAAGGCGTTTCAAGCAAATAACTATTTTTAGCTATTCTTATGACATGTGATAGGTATCTAATCTATCGTCTTTTTATTGTCATGTGAATTCTATATCAGACAAGACAGTGTGACAATCACACTACCATCTTCATTTCAAAATTAATTTACAAAACAGTTTTACCTAAAAAACTGTGACATAAACATCACCATTATTAATAATAATCAATAACATACATAAGAACAAAAAAATCATTTATACATATGGAAGAAATTTTATGCTTTCTAGAAAATATATAAATTTCTATTTATTCATTTTATCACGTAAATACGTTGACATATTTTTGCTGATGATCTTCATATTTTATGAACCGAATTGAAAATAAATTATACATATTACTAGAAAGCAAGCGATATTTATACATAAATTAAATCCATGAGAAACCTATTAGAGACGCCAGAATTGAGACCAAACTTACAATTTTCTGAAAATCTCGCCAGATACTTGCGTATGCCGATGATCTTGATAATATTGGAAGAACGTCCAATGATGTCAAAAAAGGGTTCAGAGACCTGGAATATGCTGCTAATAGAATGGGATTCAAGTAAATACTCGCAAAACAAAATATATGATCGCATCCAAAACACCAGCATAAATCAAAAATGGCCCAGGAACATTATTCAGCGTAGGAATCCACAACATAGAAAGAGTTGAATCGTTCCAATATTTGGGCTCAGTGATAACTAGCAGCAAACATGCTTAAATGTGGTCTGGGTTCCCCTTGGTTGCAAATATACTTATATTACTATTATTTTTTTTTACGTAAGTACCGCATGGACGGGGAACGGGCCTAGGGAGTGCACGAGTGAAGCTGACGATAGGCGCCGCTGCGCCTATAACAGCTTCGGATAAGTGGAAGGAGCCCTATATGGTTTGGCCATCTAACTAATCATGGTAGTTTTGAGATTGAAATGAGAATAAACGTGGCACATAAATGTTTTTTTTGAAATTCACAGGCATCAAAAATCTCGTTTGCTGACAAGAAACACTAAATTATTACTGTATAAAACATTGTTGAGACCAGTACTTGTGTAGAATAAATGCAGTAGAAATGAGATCTCTTAGACGAATGTGTGGTACTCTATGTATGATAGAGTGTCGAATGAAAATATAAGAAGTGAATGCGGTGCGAATGATGGTGTTATGAACAAAATAAGGAAAGGCTCATTAAGATGGTTTGGACATGTGGAAAGAATTAATGAATAAATAATGGTTAAAAATGATATGTTAACGATGTCAATGGAACTATAAATAGAGAAATAAATCAAATATTGAATGTAGGCCACACGAGGAGTCAGAGAAATTGACGTGCTTGCTTGACATGATGTATGGATGTTGAGGAAACAAAAGTTTGGCAGTTCATTATTTCTGTTTACCCCTTCGGGGAGACGGCGTGATGGTTAGTTAGTTAGTTTTATCAATAAGCACATCATTTATATGAGTAAAACAAAAGCGATCTAAAATATGATTTAAGCTTCTGAAGTTTTTTAATAATGTCCTGGAAATGAAACTTTTCAAATAAATGGTGTCCTTTATCATCGATAAATCACGGCGGATCGGTGAATCATCAATTTGAGCGCGCGTACAATATTTTCAGCTGACTACGAAAATTAAGTAAATATTTAAACTCCTTCCAAAACATTTCATTTCGCCTTCCGCGATTCATTATTTATTCCCACGCGAATCGGCGGTGAAAACGTAAAAAAAATTCAACAAATAAATTAAAATGGGAAATTGCCCCAAAAATAGTGATATTCAACTCTCTTCTTCTTCTTTTTCTTCTTCCCTCTACTCTAACCTTGCTGACCCCCTCTACTTTGCTCCACCCCAGATCCCCACATCCCTCCTCCTCCCTTATACTGTGTCCCGCCTTCCCCCATGTGAATAGTTCTAAGTGTGTATTATGTTTAAAACTAGGTGATAAGACTCTATTTTAAAGATTGTTATTATTTATATATGTTTAAATAAATAGTAGTTTACATGTGGAAGTGCGGGACACAGAAGGAAATACAAAGTAGAGTAAATGTGGCCTGGCATCCCATTGTGTTTGCGTAAATTGCGTTATATCCCGGATGGACGGGGACAGGCCTAGAAAGTGTACGAGCGAGGCTGACGAAAGGGTGCCGCTGCGCCCTATAACAGCCTTGGGTATGTGGTGGGAACTCTTCTGTGTTCCTCTCTTATTATTTTCTTCTTCCTCAGCTTATCCCCGTCCACTTCTGGACAAAGGCTTCATCCATTCGCATCCATGTCACTCTGTGTTGTGTAGACTACATCCAGGTTATTCCGACTTGTCTGTTCAGAACATCCTTCCACCGTAGTTGCAGTCACCCTGCACTTCTCTTTATCGTCCACGGTCTCCAAGTCAGCAGTCTTCTAGTCCCTTTTTCATCTGAGTTTCTGGCTATGTGACCTACTCATTGCAATTTTAAAGTCGCCACCCGATGTATGATGTCAGTGACCTTTTTTTTTTTCTCACCATATCGTTTCTGACTCTGTCTCTTAGACTTATTCCTAACATGGTTCTTTGGGTCACTCGTAGTTTCTCGGCACTTTGTTTAGACAATGTTAAAGTTTCAAGACCATAGGTAGCAAACTGGCAGAACACAGGCTTCATACACTTTTCGTTTCAGTTTGGTCGGTATTTTCCGTTTTTTAAGGATGTAACCCATGTTTTCAAAAGCTGCCCAGCTTAGTCTAATTCTTCTCTTGAGCTCTGTGGTTTGGTTATCTCGGCCCAAACGAATATGGTGTCCCATGTATGTATTTATTTACTCTCTTACACAATAGTTTTTAAATATGTGTAAAGCATATTATTTATTTCTTGGAAAATGATGTAAAGTTTTTGTTGTTCATTCATAATTAAACAATATTTAATAACTTTAAATGAAAACGTCTATTTTCTAGACGTTTTATTATATTTTATGTGAATGACTAGTTTTGTCAGTCTAGGGCAATATCAAACGTCAATTATTTATGACATTTCACAATGCCTTAGACAGGCGAAATATGCCATTCACATAAAATATAATAAAACTTTTAGAAAACAGACGTTTTCATTCGTAATTATTTAATATTGAGTTTTACACCATTGTTCCAGAAACAATAAATGAAAAACAGTTTTTCAACTTTGTAACACAACAATTCTTCAGTGTAGGTTGTTTATAATTTAAATTTTTTTAAATTAAGGTGTTTTGTTACAAATATTTAATAGTTTATGATATATGTTTTGTAAATATTTACATTATTTCATAGAACAATATATTTTTTAAATATAATTAACCTATTTAATAGTAATAAATGTTTTTAATTGAAATTTCTTGGTAGAAGTTCATTTTATATAATGAAAACAATAAAAAAAAATGGATACAAAATTTCTTTATTACTATGTATTCAGCGTGCTTCCACTTTTATTTATGTTCGATCGGTTTCGGCAGCTTGCTGAGGCAGCAGCTTGCAACACCAGAAAATGGCAGCAAACTGCCGAAACCGGTCGAACTTAAACACAAGTGAAAACACGGTAAATAACTTATGAACACAAGTGGAAGCATACTAAATAACTTAAAATTACGACAACAACATTTTGAATGTATACAAATACTTGTAGACAAATACTGGATTTAACCAATTGCGGGTTAGTGATTTTTAAAGATTAATTGTATCACAATAGAGACGAAGATGTAAATTGTTTTTTTTTAGTTCGTAGTAAATGTGAAGTGTGTCTCAACATTGTAGCAAATATACATCTTCCAAAAAATTATCAGACGTAAGAAGGGCGGAACGGGGAATGTTGTTAACAATGACAACCAATGACAGGTCATAAGTCCTGTAAGCGCCTCGACCACCATATTCGGTTTCCAAAAGAAAAAACAATTTACATTTTCGTCTTTATTGAGATACAATTATCAATCCTTAAAATTATAATATAATAATTAAGAAATTTTGTATCGAATTTTCTTTGTTTTCGGTATTTTATTGTCTTGAACATTTTCTGTTCAAATAATCTTTTTTCTATTATCAAACAGCTTATAATAAATCATAATTAAATATTAAGTATTCAATATCTGAAGTATCAAACACGTAACTCGTGTATACGATAAAACACTAATTACTTTTCTAGTCTGTATTTTTATTTTTTATGTAATCAATTCCACCAGTTTTCTTCAAGCTTTTGAAAGAATCTAAAATATTTCCCTTTGCGATTTTCATACAAAGGATTTCTCACTCTCCGAAACGCGTCTCCCGATAGACTAACAAATTTTAAATATGAGATAGTGCTCGCTACTGCGTGGTGGGTACATACGTATTCTCACACGTTGAGACTCTCAGACACGAACATGCTTTCTTTCGGCTTTTCCAGAAAACGCACATAGCTCTTAGCATTGTGTCACAATTTTATTACGATAATAACGATAGATTTAAGTGAAAATGTCTTCAGCCTTTATGTGTGATGGAAATTCGGATTCTGTAAATAAAATGTCACAAGAAAATTTCAAATGTAGAAATATGTTAACGACATGTATGATACATATGTTTTTTTTTTTTACATATAAACTAATATTGAAAAGAAAATAAACAAAAGTTGTTTAAAAATAGAAAAACTAAAAATTCTATAAGTGATAAAAAATATTCACGACACGTGTTTCGTCTTATGAGGACATCTTCGAGTGTGCAGGCTTTAGAATAATATGTTAATTTATATAGACTTTGGGGTATGTCCCCTCCCACTTCTACACAGATTATTTGTGGAAGTGGTTTACAATTAAAGGTGCATTGTAAGTTTAGTTTCTGGATATTTCTGTGGATTCTAAAAATTCTAAGAATTTCAAAAATATGATGACATTGTGAATATTTTTTATCACTTATAGAATTTTTAATTCTTCTATTTTTAAACAACTTTTGTTTATTTTCTTTTCATTATGGAATTCTATACACTCAATCATACATCGATTAATAAACTAATTTTGTTTAAAAAAGCATAACCAAACATTTTGACAGTGCAAAGAAATATTAAGGTTATCTCATGATTTAAATGGTATCTCTAGATGGAAGTAATTGTTTTTAAAAAATAAAACGATGTTTTTGAACAAACACTTCCGCTTTTTTAGGATTAATTGTATCTCAATAGAGACGAAGATGTAAATTGTTTTCTGGGAATAGAATATGGTGGTCAAGGCGCTTACAGGACTTGTCACAGGCGCTTACATGACCTGTCATTGGTTGAGTTAAGCGATTGCTTTATGTTAACAACATTACCCATTCCCCCCTTCTTACGACCACCACGTCAGACAAATTTTTTGAAGATGTATATATGTTACAATGTTGAGAAATACTTCACATTTTTAGTTCAATCTACACTAGCTCCATCTATTAAGGTTAGGTGTAAGTATTGAACAGAAAATCTTATTAAATGCAATGTGATAGGCTTTGCAATTATACAGTGCTAGATAACGCCTGGAGATGGCTCTACAATTTTTATGCTTTTAACCCTTAACGTACCGTGTTCAAAACAAAACGCTCGCTCCCATGTGGTCAATTCAGTTTACCGCTAACTTTATCTAAATATCAAGCATTTAATTTATGTCATCTTGTAGGGAATTTCATTAGGAATAGATCGATATCTATAACATTCATGGATTATTTGAAAAACATATCATTATTTTTTTTTTCTGGAACCATGCGATTTCTGATATAGAATGCGAGACAGCATATGAGCAACTGACACAAAGTATGAACTTGTCTCGCCCCGCCGCGCCGTGGCGCTATAATTTTACGTATGATAAAGGCACCTAGGCAAAATGTATAGTACGTTCAAGACGAGTACGTATTAATATTTGTCCCTTTTGGTAAAGTGTTAATATTTTCACAGTTCTGATATTATTAAGTTGCGTGCTGCGTTTCCGTCCACAGTCGGTATTATTACGTACCTATGAGAAAAGGCCAAACATATAATTTATAATACGTTCAAAACAGCGAGTAACTATTTGTCACTTTTGATAAAGTTGTAAATATTAGCAAAACAAATTCTACCTTAACAGGTGAGGGTAGTCTTAAAAAATATTATTTTTTGGGATGAAGGAAGTAATTTTTTGCTTTTTTTTTATTACGAAATATTGAAAACACTTCAATGGAGGATTACAATTTTTTATATAATATTAGGGTCCATAGGTTTTAAGAAAATCAACTTTAAATTGGCAGTGGAAACTCAATTGACCACATGGCAACGCGACGGTTAACTTGGACCAGTTTTTATACAACATTTGATTTTATTTCGACAGCGATGATGCACGCTTGCTAGTATCGACATACCGGTCGAGTTCATCGATGTCATTGAGAAATCAGTCTGCCGATGCCAGCGCGTCTGGCGAAAAGGAGCGCTGTTGAAATAAAGACAAAAGTGAAAATCATTCTTAAAAAACTTCGTTTTATTTTATTTAAACGAATGATAAGGTTAATTTCTAGAAATTTGATTATGATTTTTGGGAATAAGTCGTTTTGCCTTTCTAAGGCATTATCAAATGTGTATATTCACATATGATAATGCATTAGAAAGGTGAAACATGTCATAGTCTTAAAATAAAATGAAAATTCTAGAAAACATACGTTTTCATTCTTATTAATTATTTAATATAGTTTTGAATCATTGTTCAAGAATCAATATATCATTTCATTGAATTATTATTTAAACTGGTTTATTAAATAACTTTGTTTTATGTATCACATTTTTGGCGGCAGCTGTTTCGTCAACATATGTTGACATCATCAGGTGTTACAATGCAATAATTACGTTGTAATACCTAATGATATCAAAATAGCGCACGCTTAATAGAACACTGGCTTAACTCAAAAAAACAAGTTTTACTCAATCTGACATGAGCCGGTGTTATAACAAAAACAGTCGAAAAACACGTACGAATGAAAAAGACCGATATAGTGTAATGGAGGTCAATTGGCGGAATTTTGACTTAATTTTAACGTGAAACGATAGATAGCGTTAACACAAGCCTCTGTCTAATGTTAACTCATATATGACCTAAACCATAATCGGTCAGTTTACTATTAAGCGTGCGATAGGTTGACGAACCAGCTGTCGCGTAAAATATAATACAATTGTGATACATAAAACAAAGTTGTTTAATTTAACAGTTAAAAATGTTAAGGTATCATAGTGTTTCGGCCAAAACAATGGACTATTTAATTATTATTTAAATAAAATATTCCCAATATTTCTTCACGTTGGTGAAACCTGGACAATGAAATTCCATGATCGCGTATTTTTTTACTCCTTTGAAATAAGGTGTTTGTATTGAATGCTGAAGTTATCGTATACCGCAAAAAATGACGAATGACTCGATCCATGATGAGCTCAAAATAACCGAAAGAGTCACTGTCACAACTGTCTGTAGCATGCAGTCAGGAATATTGATTTTTTTGGCACATTGCCAGGAGAAAGCCGAGCAACCTCGTAAATATGATATGTTTTTTTGAACTCATATTAAAAAAGAAACGTTTGAGTATTTGTAAAATGGGGGGTGCGTGCTTTTGACAAATCGATTGGCACTTAAATAAGAATATACGAGTACGTATGACGTTTTAAATATGACCTATACAGTGTCATGGTGTCAATGTTTAACATTTTAAAGAGTAGTATAAAATATAATGCATCGAAGATTCTGCAAACCATCACGCCGTTTCTCCGAAGGGGTAGGCAGATAGAATGGTCCGCCACACTACTCTATTCTGACATACCTCTCTAGATTCCTCCACATTCATACAGCGAGTCATACACACGTCGATTCTTCCGGCTTCTAACATGACCAACCTTCAAAATTCGATTTATTTGGTCAAGCCATGTTTTCCTTGGTCTACCTCGACTCCATACTCTATTTACATCGCATTTTTTCTGCTCTCATCCTTCTTCTGCCAGTTCCATGCTTTGCTTCCATACATAAGGGTTGGGACCAGAACTCCATTGTGAACGGCCATTTTTGCTTTCATTGATAAATTCTTGTTTCCAATAACTATTTGTAAAGCTTCATTCACTCTGTTACCTGCATCAACCCTTCTTTCAAAATTACTGTCCATTCGGCCATCCGCTGTGAACACGCTACCTAAATACACAAATTACCTCACCTGTTCCAAGTTCTCTTCATTCACACTTATATTACAAACTGTCATTTGCTCTTTCCTTTCAAAAACTAACACCTTCATACCTCATACTGTAATTCGTCCGCACTATCCGCAACGAGAACGGCAACGTCCGCGTAAAGCAAACAATTTACAGACAGATCACTCATCTTAGCACCAGCATTTATACCTCTAAGTTCTTTCATACACTTGTCCATATGCAGATTGAACAACCATGGGGACATCACGCAGCCCTGCTTAACACCCTTTGTGATATCAAACCAGAGTGTGTTGTCCCCATTTACCCTAACACTGGCAGTGCTCCCTTCATAGAGGGAAGCAACCGCCCGTATCAGTTTTGTGCTCACTCTGTATTCGGACAAGATTGACCACAGTAGTGGTATTAAATATAATGCATCGAAGATACTAAACTATATGTATCTTTCCGTATATGTGTTTTACTACGGTCTTAAATAAGTTTTTTTAATACAAAAACTTAAGAACACAAATTGAACTTTACTTTTCGGAATTAGGTACCACCTTACCTCCGTATTCCCGAAATATTTTTCCATTTATTTCAACCCTGAGTAACTCCAGTTTAACTCAGTCGCTTAGACCGAAAAAGTTTCCCGAAACTTCCCAATAAAGTGTACAAGTTATTCAGTACTGAGTATAGGCGAACGGATCGATTGTCCTCCGTACTTGAGATGCAAATCTAGTGCTTCATTTGCCGAAAAACTCGCAAACTTTTCCAAATAATTCGATAGACCTGCTGAAGTTTACCGACTAGACTTAATAATATACATTGAAACAAAACTACTATTTATTCAATTTAATTAAAAAAATAAAATACAAAAACTGATCACGGCAATTAAGTTGTTATACACGGAAAGCACTGCTAGTGTCAGAGTAAATGGACTTACAGCCTGGTTTGATATCAATAAAGGTGTCAAACAGGGTTGCGTAATGTCCCCGTGGTTATTTAATCTATATATGGACAAGTATATGAAAGAGTTGAAAGGGTTGGATGTAGGTGCCAAAATGAGCGGAGTGTCAGTAAGCTGTCTCTTGTATGCGGATGAAGCTGTTCTACTTGCAGACAACGAGCATGAACTACATGTCCTGGTGAATAGTATGTATGAGGTATGCATGCAAAATGATCTGATAATGAATGTGAATAAGTCCAAAGAAGAAATCACGACAGTCTGCTATATTAGCGTGAATGGTGAAAATTTGGAGCAAGTAGATGGGTTCGTGTATTTGGGTAGTATGTTTACAAAAGATGGGCGAGTGGAGAGATATAATGAAAGAAGGGTTGGGGCAGGCAACAAAGGTTGTCATCACAAACAAAAACATATCCAAAAAAGCTAAAATGACTGTGCACAATGGTGTTCTTATACCAACCCTTATGTATGGAAGCGAAGCATGGAACTGGCAAAAAAAGGATGAAAATAGAATTAATGCAGTAGAAATGAGATCTCTAAGATGAATGTGTAGATACTCTGTGTATGATAGAGTGTCGAATAAAAATATAAGGAGTGAATGCGGTGCGAATGATGGTATTATGAACAAAATAATGAAAGGATCATTAAGATTTTTTGGACACATAGAAAGAATGAATGAAGAAAGAATGGTAAAAAAGTATGTGTTAACGATGTGAATGTTACTAATAATAGAAGAAAACCGAGGAAAACGTGGCACGATCAAATAGTTAAAATATTGAATGTCGACCACGTGAGGTGCCAGAGAAATCGACGCGCGTGCATGACACGATGTATGAATGTTGAGAAAGTGAGAGAAATATTATTTCTACCTACCCCTTCGGGGAGATGGCGTGATGGTTTGTTAGTTAGTTAGTTATGATTATTAAATAAATAAAAAAATTCCACTTTTCATATTTCGAAGGTTTTATACCTTCATCATCGAACGAATTATGGAATTCCATGGCATAAATGTCTTAAGCATATATAAAATAAAAGTTTCCTTTACTCGTGTTATGTGATATATAATAATATAATATATTTTTATGTTACTTGTTTTTTTATAATTCTATCTAGCTTAAGTGCAGTGGTAGCGGGGGAACTACAATAATTGTGATATACAGTACCTATACTTTAATGTAGAATTTTTTACCCTTAAGTACAAGTAATTTTTATTCAGACATTGGTTGATGGCATAAGTGCTGGTGCAAAAATGAACGATATGTCTATCGGCTGTTTGTTATATGCAGAAGACGTTTTAATCGCTGACAGCATGGGCGATCTACAAGTCCTAGTGTTAAGAATGTACGAAGTATGCAATAAGTATGACATGAACGTATCAAAGTCTAAAATTATGGTATTTGAAAAGGAAGAATTTATGACGGATTGTGATACAAGTACAAACGGTTAGATATTTACCGAATTTGCGTTTCTGGGAGGCATATTTACAAGAGATGGAAGAACGGAAAAAGATATCGGAAGAAGGGTTGGAGCTGGAAACAAAATAAATTGTGCACTCAAAGTCATTGCCACAAATAGACATTTATCAACTGAAGCAAAGATGGCAGGCCACAATGGAGCTCTAGTGCCAACCCTAATGTATGGAATTAAAGCTTGGAGTTGGCAGATGAAGAATGAAAGTAGGATAAATGCCATAGAAATGAGGTCACTAAGAAAAATATACGAAAAATCAATGTATGATAGAATATCTAATGATGAAGTAAGAAAGGAATGTAAGGCGGATGAATGCTTTATTAATAAAATAAAGACAGGGTCTGGACATATGGAACGATTGGACGAGGGAAGAATGGTTAAAAAGAAGTCTAGGAAGGCCAAAGTAGACATGACATGACCAAAATAATCAATTACTGAAAGGCGGCCATGTTCGAAGTAGGAGCAATCGACGAGCGTGCATGTCACGATGCGTGAATGTAGAAGAGGCGATTTTATCAAATTATTCAATTTAATCAAATTATCTTAAGAAATTAACAGTTTAGCTTAATATTTTGTGAAATGGTTTATAAATGTATCATATTATTCTCAATGAAATGTCCTGCTTAAAACATGTACATGTGCAAACTGATCACTACCATACTTTATTTTATAAGTCATATATGATGGGGCAAAATATTCCTTAACTATTTAACTAACAACCATGCTGCCTCTCCGAAGGTGTAGGCAGAAGGAATGGCCGTCCACATTTTTCTTTCCTGACATTCTTCTCTCGCTTCAATATTTGATTTATTTGATAATCCCACGTTTTCGTCGATCTTTTTCTATTTCTAGTTCCATTTACGTCGTAAATTCGTAAATATGTTGAAATATGCCTTATGTTAGTAAAATCTAATTATGGAATCTTCTCATTCTTGCCAATAACTCACATATTTTCACAATATTTCTTTAGGTTGCAGATAATTGCATTATTTAATGACGCTATTCAAAAAAACACGTCTTCTCTCGATGTCATGTTAGGTCTTCCCAAATTTTTTATCACTTGAGAGTAAGAAATTGTGTGTAAATAGCTTTTACTGAGTTTTAAATTTTTGTACAAATAATGAAAATATAAGAAAAAATTAAAAAATTTCTTTTAGTTAGACTTTAATTTTTTTAAATATTTTCATTTCTACAATGAACTAGTATCATGAGATTTAAAATAACAACATTAATATTTATAAATCAAACATTGCCAGACTTGAAAATTGCGAATAACATCATTACTTACTTAACACCCGACAAAAAGACCATCATGACAGAGTGGTAAAAGCTCTGACTGCCATATCGAAGATCCCGGATTCGATTCCCAGCGATGGCAGTGTGATTGTAACACTGTTTTACGTCTGGTGTAGAATTCGTGTGACAATAAAAGGGCGATATATTAGCTATCTATCTCAGGAGAATCAATATAATATTTAAAAACAAAAAAATACAAAAAATAACAAAAAATAAAACAATAATAAATGATACGAGTGTCGAATGAAAATATAAGAAGTGAATGCGGTGCGAATGATGGTGTTATGAACAAAATATTGAAATGATAATTAACCGTCGCGTTGCCATGTGGTCAATTGAGTTTCCACTGCCAATTTAAAGTTGATTTTCTTAAAACCTATGGACCCTAATATTATAAAAAAAATTGTAATCCTCCATTGAAGTGTTCTCAATATTTCGTAATAAAAAAAAAGCAAAAATTACTTCCTTCATCCCAAAAAAAAATATTTTCTAAGACTGCCCTCACCTTCATTCGTGTTAAGGTAGAATTTGTTTTGCTAATATTTACAACTTTATCAAAAGTGACAAATACTTACTCGCTGTTTTGAACATATTATAAATTATATCTTTGACATTTTCAATAGGTACGTAATAATACCGACTGGATGAAAACGCACCACGTAACTTAATAATATCAGAACTGTGAAAATATTAACACTTTACCAAAAGGGACAAATATTAATACGTACTCGTTGTCTTGAACGTACTATACATTTTGCCTAGGTGCCTTTAGTGGGCCGCGCCGCGCGGCGCTTGTTTAGACCTGATTTTAGTCGATCGTATGCCGTGACGCATTACATATCAGAAATCGCATGGTTCCAGAAAAAAATTAATAATGATATGTTTTTCAAATAATCCATGTATGTTATAGATATCGATCTATTTCTAATGAAATTCCCTACAAGATGACATAAATTAAATTTTGATTCATCTAGTCATATGCTTGATATTTAGATAAAGTTAGCGGTAAACTGAACTTACCACATGGGAGCAAGCGTTTTGTTTTGAACACGGTACGTTAAGGGTTAAGATGATTTGGACATATGGAAAGAATTAATGAAGAAAGAATGGTAAAAAAATTATATGTTAACGGAAGACCGAGGAAAACGTGGCACGATCAAATAAATCAAATATTGAATGTCGGCCATGTGAGGAGTCGGAGAAATCGACACGCGTGCATGACACGATGTATGAATGTTGAGGAGTGAGAGAAATATGTCAGGAAAGAAAAGTGTGGCAGTCCATCCTTTCTGCCTACCCCTTCGGGGAGACGGCGTGATGGTTAGTTAGTTAGTAACAAAAAATACTGATTTTCAGAAAATACTTCCTCTGTTAATATTTAAACTATAAAAAAATGTATAAAAGAATAAATTTTATGATAAAACTAGGTATAAAAGCTTATACAATTGATTACAAAAATGATAACATAGGTTAGAGGTTTTCAAAAATTTCACTAGCCTCCGCTGAACAGAATATAGTTTTTTTACATACACCCACCTATCGGGATTCTCAAAATCTTCGTGACAAAGCCATATAAAGTAACATTACGGCAAAATCACTCGAGCCACCCGGTACTAAGCGCTGGAATCTTTTCACTTAATCTGGATCACCCGGTACGCGCTTAGGTATACATCTTTTAGGTTAGTTTCGAAAAGTAGGATTAAATTTGTTTCCAATATACTGGCAATACTTTCATAGTACTTTTTTATATTAGAGAACAAAAAGTAAATTTATATTTGGAATTTATTTAAGTGGTGATTTTTCAAATTCGAACAGCTATTTACTGATTTATCACTTCTGGATAGTTC